>REGO01000488.1:982238-1096624 GCA_010120015.1 Rhombomys opimus | reverse complement strand
CAGGATCTGATTTGTGTGTTAAAAAAGAAAGAAAAAAATTACATGGAGGTAGGTGGGCAAGAAGATATGGGGTAGCTGGGAGGGATGAGGGAGGGGAAAACTATGACCAGAATATAATGTGTGCAAAAGAATTTTTCCAATTAAAAAAAAAAATCCTTGTCTCATGAAGAAATAGCAAGTGCTCTTATTCACTAAGCTGCATCTCCAAGCCCTATTTTCTATTTTGTGAAACAATCTCACTGTAGCTGAGGCCACCCTGGGATTATAGTGGAGCAGCTTCTTCCAAATGGGGCAATCTCTTCCCAGGAAGGAGGGTAAAGGTTTTTAAAACTCCAGAAGTAACTTTATATGTGTGGGAAAGCTGAAACTCACAAGATTGCTGACCACCTTTCCCCAAGGCTATATAGCAGCAATACGGAACAGGAGGACTGTGGCAAGGAACAAGACACTGGCCAGACTAGATGCCGGGAGGAGCTTCTCAGACTTGCCCAGTGGCCTGCCAGTTATGAGGAAGCTCCAGGGACACAACTTTAAGAGTCAGCTTGGCTGACTTAAGAGTCAATATGACTTTAAGAGTCCATATTGGCTCTGGATTCTTGGAGACCTGGGGGACTTTGAGTCATCACTACTCCGGGAAGCAACTCCTCACCCAAGCTCCCATAAGGAACCCCGATGAACTCAGTGGTTCAAAAAGTGGACTTTGGTGTAATGGTTACGTAGGTCTGTTGTGTCATCAATACAGGAAGAGAAGACACGTGTGTAGGGTGTCCCCTCTAAAACAGTATACAACAGAATGACCCAGGATCGCTCTTAAACTCACAGCAATCCTCCTGCCTCAGCCTCTCGGTTGCTGGCCTTATAGGTATGTGCACACATGGATGTGTATTGCACACTTGAATACATGCGTGTATACACATACACACTCACATATATGTACATACACACACACCATACACACAAATACACACAAGGAGAAAACCTCAGTAGGGTTATTTAAGAATATGTGTAGCCTTAGCAAAGACAGGAGAATAAAACCACCCTACACGCCCTTGGCTTAGAGAGACTTTTCTTTTTTGTCTCTGTCCCCACTGTTGTTAGTGAACCCCTCCCCTCAGTTTTTGAAAGAGAGTACACAGTAACTTGGCTAACCGTAACTGTGGTTCTCCACCCAGGCTCACATAAATCAGACAAGATGATTGTTAGAATTTTAACTGGGGTTTTTGTTTGTTTAGTAGTTTGACTTTTTAGATTTTTGACACAGGATCTTACTCTGCGATACAGATGGCCCTCAAATTTATACTCCCGTTACCTCAAACTCCTAAGAGCTCCGATGGCAACTATGTTCTACCATGCCTAGCGCTAGAGAATATAAAAAGTAAACTGTATCAAGATGGAAACTAGAAATAGAACAAGGAGAAGGGGTACCTGCTTAACTTGACAAAACCAGTTTAAATGCATTAAACCACAGTGATTGGTTCCAGATGGGTTTTTGTGGTGACTGACACATTTCAAATATAAATCCTCAAAATCCCTTTGCATTCATAAGCTGAGTTTTCTTTTTTTATAATCATTTTTATTTTTTATATTAATCACAGGTTATTTACTTTTTATCTCAGCCGTAGCCCCCTCCTTCATTCCCTCCCAATTCCACCATTCCTCCCTCATCTCCTCCCTGCCCCTTTCCAAGTCCACTGAGAGGGGAGGACCTCCTCCCCTTCCATCTGACCCTAGTTCATCAGGTCTCTTTAGGACTGGCTACAATGTCCTCTTCTGTGGCCTAGCAAGGCTGCTCCTCCCTCGGAGGGGGGAGGTCGAAGAGCCGGCCATTGAGTTCATGTCAGAAATAGTCCCTGTTCCCCTTACGAGGGTAACCCACTTGGATACTGAGCTACCATGGGCTACATCCAAGCAGGGGTTCTAGGTTATATCTATACATGGTCCTTGGTTGGAGAAACAGTCTCATATAAGACCCCTGTGCCCAGATATATTTGGTCCTTGTGGAGCTCCTGTCCTCTCCAGGTCTTACTAACTCCCTCTTCTTTCATATGATTCCCTGCACTCTGCCAAAGGTTTGGTTATGAGTCTTTAGTATCTGCTTTGATACACTGGTAGAGTCTTTCAGAGGCCCTCTGTGGTAGGCTCCTGTCCTGTTACTTGTTTTTTCCTACTTCCAATGTCCATCCCATTTGTCTTTCTAAGTGAGGATTGATCATCTTACCCTGGGTCCTCTTTCTTGTTTATCTCCTTTGGGCGTATAGATTTCAGTATGTTTATCATATCTTATAGGTCTATATAAGTGAGTATATGTGTGTCTTTTCCTTCTGGGATACCTCACTCAGGATGATCTTTCCTAGGTCCCACCATTTGCCTGCAAATTTCATGATTTCCTCGTTTTTAATTGCTGTATTCCATTGTGTAAAATTACCACAATTTCTGTATCCATTCCTCAACTGAGGGACATCTGGATTGTTTCCAGGTTCTGGCTATTACAAATAAAGCTGCTACAAACACGGTTGAGCAAATGTCCGGAGTGTGTGGTAGCTTAACTTCTGTGGTTACATTGTGTCCTGAGCTGATTAGGGCGCCATCTATTGGTGACAGTTTGAAATAGAGTAGCCTGTTCTGTTCATCCCTTCTTCGTAGGAGAATCTACCATCTGCGAGATCTTTATGTTTCTAACCAACACGAAAAAATACGTACCTATGGCGTAATGAGAAAACCTATCTTATGATCTCAGATCTTTTATATTCTCATTTGAAGTCTTAAGTGTTCATTATAAAGCTTTGTCGGTCTAAATCTGATCTTTAAAGAGCTGTACTCTAACCCCAGCACTCAGTAGGCTGAGCAGGATGATGTCTCTGAGTTCAAGAGCATCCTAGGCTACATACACAGGACCCTGTAAGGACCACAGAAGAAAGGCTGAACACTGAAATCAGAGTAAAAACAAACACCACTGATAACAATAACCCACAGTTCAATTTCCTAATGAACATAGATGCAAAATACATTATCAATAAAATTATCACAACTTAAATTGAGGAACATGTTTAGAAAATCAAACACCACAACCAGGTTGGTTTCATGCCATTGATACAAAGTTTCTTCAAGTTACACAAATCAATAAGTAAAGCTAAAGCCATTTAATTTTTTTATAAAGGTGTCAAAAACATATTGAGGGAAAGGCAACACCTTTAACAAACAGTTGAGGGAACACTGGAGTTCCACCAGTGGAAGGACGGGACTAATTCTGTGCCTCTCACCCTGCACAAACATCAGCTCCAAATAGATCAAAGATCCCAACATTGGGTCTGAAATTCTCAACTGTCAGAGAAAAAAAAAAAAAAAAGTAAAGGAAAAACTTAAAGGCAAAGGCACAGGCAAGGATTTTCTCTATAGGACCACGGGTGCTCAGGGAAAAGCCCACCAATTGACAGATAGGACACTGCTAAATCTTAAAAGACAAAAGCAAACAATGAGTAAAAAGACAGCCAACAGAATAAAAGAAAATGTTTGCACGCTGTCTATCGGAATAATCTAACAGCTCGACAATACAGAGACCTCATAAAGCTAATCGACGACATACTTCAATAAGTTTAACATGAACACCTCTGTAGTTTCGTTCTTTTGCTGAGACAAGTACAATGACTCTTAGCGGCCTCGGGGAGGAAAGATTGTATTCAACTTACACTTCCAGGTCACAGGCCATCACCGTTACTAGGACATGCTACAATCAAATTCCTAAGATCAAGGAGATATTTTGCCAGATGTGGTGGTTCATGGGAGATGAAACCAGGATAATCAGGTGTTCGAGGTCATCTTCAACTGCATAGAGAATTTGAGTAATTTGAAATTTTGAGGACAATCTGGAGAAGCTAAGATCCTGTTTCAAGAAGAAAAACCTATCTCCACCAAAAAGAAGGGGAGAGAATCTTTGGTAACATAGGAAAGTGCCTCATGACATGTAAAGGAAAAACCCATAAATTTTTCAGCAGATTTTGTTGGTGGAAGATTTGCAGGCCAGGAGAGAGTAAAACATATGCTGAATACAAAAATAAAGGGACTTGGTGGGGTAGAAAACTTACCAACTAAGAGTACTATACCTGCCAAAACTATCTTTCACATGGGGAGGAAGATAAAGAATCCCCCAAATGAGTTATGACGTGGAGAGGACAGGAGCTCTACAAGGACCAACTATATCTGGGCACAGGGGTCTTTTCTGAGACTGACACTCCACCAAGGACCATGTATGGATATAACCCAGAACCTCTGCTCAGATGTAGCCCGTGGTACCTCAGTAACCAATTGGTTTCCCATAGTAAGGGGAACAGGAACTATTTCTGACAGGAACTCAATGGCAGGCTCTTTGACCCCCCCCAACCCCCAAGGGAGGAGCAGCCTTGCTAGGGCACAGAGGAGGACTTTGCAGCCAGTCCTGAAGATACCTGATAAAACAGGGTCAGATGAAACTGGAGGAGGTCCTCCCCAATCAGTGGACTTGGAAAGGGGCAGGGAGAAGATGAGGGAGGGAGGGTGGGATTGGGAGGGAATAAGGGAGTGGGATAGAGCTGGGATACAGAGTTAATAAAATGTAACTAATAATAAAAATTAAAAAAAAAAGAATCCCCCAAACATGGTGGCTCGACATTGAACACAAGTCTTACAACTTGTGTTGTAAGACACACTAAAGGAAGTTCCTTTTTTTTTTGTTTGGTCTTGTTCCCTCCCCCCAACACACACACACCTCATCAATATATTTATTTATTCATTTTATATCCTGATCACAGCCTTCCCTCCATCCTATCCTCCCAATCCCACTCCATGCCTCTTCCCCATCCCATCCTCCCTTTCTCCTCAGAGAAATGGAAGCCTCCCCGTGGGTACCACAGAACAAGACTTAGCTTTTCCATAGGTACAAGGACACAAGTTCTACTCCTCATACTTGTATAGCAAGTACTCCAAACTCTGAGCCATCTCTCTAGGCCCTGTTTATCCTAAAATGATGTTTTAGAAAAGTTTTTACATTCTGCCCTCTAAGAGCATATATACATGAAGCACTGATTCATTATTAAGTCATCCGGGAGAGAAAAGAGCACCTCAGTTGAGTAACTGTCTCCATCAGGTTGGCCTACAGGCAAGTCTATGGGGCATTTTTTTGATATGTGATCGATGTGGGAGGATCCAGCCCGCCATGACTGTCAACCTGGACAGGTGGTCCTGGGTTGTATAAATAAGCAAACCAAGTAATCCAGGGGCCTAAACATGCAAGCATCCTTCCTCCTGATCTCTGCTTCGGTTCCTGCCTCTCCTCCTGCAATACACTAACCAATAAAGGTGGAGCAGCACAGAGATGGGCTCCAGGACAGCAGGCAAATCTCTTTCAGATGTCACCTCAAAGCATGCTCAGCCATAGGAGTCTAGAGGTCGTTAAGCTTGGTAGTAGATTCTGAGACGTTTGTATACACAAGGAGACACATCTATGTACACATACATAGTGACATACAGATCTCTCCTTTAAGATCAAGCATGCAGTGTTTGTCTCGTTGTGTTTTATTGGGTGTCAACATAATCATTTCTAGCTACATTCATCTTCCTGCAAACACCGTGATTTAATTTTTCTTCATGGTTATGTAGTGTGTGTCACTTTGCAGCCTATTGTCTAAGACAGACAGGGTCTCTGATGAAGCCTCAGGCTTTCTGTTTCAGCCAGTCTGGTAACCTTGTTAGTTTTGTTTTGTTTCTGTCATTTGACATAAGTTAGGGTCATCTGAGAAGAGGGAACCTCAGCTGAGAAAAGGTTTCCATTAGACTTACCTCTAGGCAAACCTGTGGAGCATTTTCTTGATTGATGGTTGATGTTGGAGGGCTCCACCCACAGTGTGAGGTGCCTCCCATGGGCAGGTGGACCTGGGTTGTGTAAGAAAGCAGGCTGAGCAAGCCAGGGGGAGCAAGTGAGGAAGCAGTGTTCTTCTTTGTCCCCTGCTTCAGTTCCTGCCTCCAAGTCGCAGCTCTGCTTGAGTTTCTGCCTCAGCTTTGGTGACAAACTGTGATTTAAATGATATGTATACCTAATAAACCTTCCAAATTTTGTTTGTTTTGTTTGTTTGTTTGTTCATTTGTTTGTTTGTTTTGTTTTGTTTTCTTGGTTTGTTTGTTTTTTTTTACCTCAGTGGCTCTCGCTCTAGTCTGTTACTTTTGTGGGCCAGCAGCCTGGGGCTGGTCACAGAAGCCCTCTATGTCCCTCTTTCTCAACTGTGTGTCTGCAGCCATCAATACCATGGCAAAAGCAGCCTCCTTGCCCTTTGCAGTCAGTGGGAGCACTGATCATGAACTAACACATGGTTTCTGGTGACACCACAGTCTTCCACATGATCTTTGGTGTCAGCACATGCCAAGGACCTCAGCATGGCCCCAGGTAGTACAGACCACAGTCATCGACATGGCTCTCTCTCACTGCACAGGCCACGGGCACCACCATAGTCCTCGGTGGCAGCACAGGCCAAGGGCATCAACGTGGTCTCTGTAGCAACACAAGCCACTCACGTCAAAATGCCCTCTGGTGGCAGCACAGACCACCTCTCCATCGAATATTTGTACTTTATAATGGCATTATATGTGTATATTTATATATTAAGTGACACATTGTACATTGCAGTTTCACATGCATCCATGTATACATTTGTACATATATATATATATATGTGTGTGTGTGTGTATGTGTGTGTGTGTGTGTGTATACATATATATGTATATCGCAGTTTCCAATGCCGTTATGATGTACAAATATGTAGTACTTATGAAGTAGAAAGGTGGCTGGAGATAAACATGTATGTATGTGTGTATGCAAATATCCATTACAACAGGTCGTTGATCTGGTTCAGGGTTTCCGGTTTCTGAAGCACCATAATTACTGGACCACCGCCCAGGCTCATCTCAGATATCCTGATTGTTGCCCAGAGTCAGAGTGATGTTGCACAACTAAGCAGGGCATTGAGGGGTCGGTTCTGGGCTAGCTCCGGGCTGCCACACACTTCCCTACGTCTGCCACCTGGAGGCGCTCCAAGATTGACTTTTGTGCTTGAAGCCCGCTGGCAGCATTGCCGCCTTGCACTCTCCCAAAAGGGCAAGCAGCTGGCTGCTTCCTGGTGGGTCTAGAATCAGCCCTACTGAATAATGACGAGTTTTCGTGGGAGCGCCAGGCTGCTGTACAGCGGCTGCCGCTTGGCTGGGCTCACCAGACACAACTGTTGACACGGCCTATAGGCTGCGGCCTGAACTGCAGCCTCACGTTCCCTTCTCCCAGCAGCGCGAGCCTCACTGTGTAGCTGCCCCATGCGAGGAACTGGTCAGCCTGAGTAAGGCCAGATCTGTTCAGCAATGACCTGTTTCTGTGGGAGCTCCAGGAAGCAGCACCTCTCCCTGTCCTAAGCGCAGTGCCAGCAGCCCCACAGCTCACTAGGAATGAGACAAGCTCCTGGCGGAGACACCCCAGCAAACGGTATAGATTCGTCATTCTCTGTTGCATCTTTCCTTCCAATTTTGTGAGTTCACATTTTAAAAGCATCTTCTCATAAGACTTTGGCTTTTTCTTCTCCTTCTCCTCCTCCTCCTTCTTCGTTGTTCTGGAGCTATCTGCCCTGCAGATTCCTTTTCCGCTGATGCGTCATCCTTTGGAGCCTTCATAGGTATCTCAGACTCCTAAGATTTCTATGGTGGGTGCTGGCAGCCATTGCTTTTTTTGTTTACACCTTTTTAATAGACAGAGTTACTAAAATCCAGGCCTCAACTTCCTAGCCAAGATCACAGACTTGTGCCACTATGCCCTGCAGACGGAACCTCTTGTGTATTGTATGGATGAAACACCTGTCAATTAAAAAAAACAAAAAACCTATGGCCTATAGCTTAGGCAGGAAATAGGAAGTGGAACATCCAATAGGCAGAGGGATTCTGGGATAGAGCCAGGCATGGGAGTTTCAGCTGGCAAGATGTAGAAGGATAAACGTATGGTGACTGAGCTCAGGAAACCAGCCCCAAGGCAAAAATGTGAGTTAGTATAATGGTATATTTTAAGTTATAAGCTAGCCAGAAAAGAGCCTAAATATATGGTGTAGGTATTTGTAGAATAATAATTGAGTCTCATGAGTTGTTATTCTGGGAGCGTGGGGCCAGGAAAAAAAACTCAATTATCAATAGTTTCCTCTGAGTCTGAGACTCATACACAGGCTCTATCCCTCCTTTGCCTCTACAAACACAATGACAGAGAGCAGCATTTCCTGTTGACTTAGTCTAAAGGACCTTGATTCTCTTCTCTGTTTTCTCACTAAGGTGCCCTCAAGTGTCTCGAAGAGTATTTAAGAGATAATGGAAAATCAATATACAATTAATAATTTATACAATGCCACTAATATTGTGTGGATTAAAAACCTCACAATAAATTTTTTAAGATGAATTTTAAAATAAGTTACTGAGTTGGCACTATAGTCCTGTGATAGAGTGCTTGCCTAGGATCCTTGGGGCCTGGAGTTGCCTCCATCCCCAGTATAAAAAGGAAAGAAAATCTTAGTTATGTTGGGAGGGGAGGGTGTCATTGGAAAACTAAGAATAACAAGCCACTCCTGTTGGGGGTTGGTCTGGTGCTATGTGTTCTAACGTTGATTCTGGCCCCCAAGATCTGGTTGCAGTTGAGAGTACATCCTCAAGTACACTGGTCTTTGTTGTATAAACCTTGCTCTACCTAAGTAAAAGTTAGTTAGTAAAGTTGCTGAAGCCTGTAACTGGACAGGAGAGAAGGAGGTGGAGCTTTGGTGGTGACCCAAATCAGGACAAGAAAGTACCCGAAGTTGTAGGCCTCCATCAGGTCCCTCCCAGTAGAGTATGGGGAAAGCACCACCCCCACACACACCATATTGCCTCCCCCCACCCCCGCAAGAGGAGTGGAAGGCGAAATTGTGGCGTCAAAGGGTCAAGGACACCAGGAGAATCAATAAGCAGGACTCACAGGGCTTCACTTTCATTGACATGGAAGTCACAGAGCCTGCACGAGTCTGAGCTAGGTCCTCTGCATATATGTCATGGTTGTTGGCTTGGTGTTTGGGGGTGGGGGGAGACTCCTGACAGTGGGTGTTGGAGTGTCTAACTCTTTTGCCTGTTTGGGGGACCCTTTTCCTCCTACTAGGTTACCTGGTCCAGCCTTGATGTAAGGATTTGTGCCTGGTCTTACTGTATCCTGTGCCATGTTCGGTTGATGTCCCTAGGCGGCCTACTGGGGGGGGGACTAGGGTGGAAGGGGCAGGTCTGGGGGAGGGGCTCTGGAAAGAGCAGAGGAAGGTGAAGCTGCGGTCGGGATGCATGAGAGAATTTTTAAAAAAATCTTAAAATTAAAAACGGGGGAAAAAAAGAAAACTAAAGATGCTTCTGTCCCTCCAAAATGTAAGAATTTAGGGAACTAACTTGAGGCGTATCGCCACTGAGAGAGAAACCAGGCGAAATGTCTGATAAAGGTGAGATTAGCTCTTGAGAGTCTCCTAACTTATAATTAAGGAAATTAGGGAAGAGTGGGGAGCTGAGGGCACTCATTATGATGACTGCTCAGAGAAGGAATGCAGAACGATCCAACAGGTTAGCCCTGTTTCACACCCACTGCAAAAGCACAAACATCCACATCCAGAAAATACGTAGTCACACTCACATGCACACACGCACTCGCACACAAATACACACACACACACACACACACACACACACACACACACATAGTGAGTTTAGGAAAAACAAAGCCTGCACAGGTGGAAATGATTTCACAAAAAAAAAAAAAAAAGGAGTAAAAGGGAAAAATGGGAAAGTGCCCAGAAAGCATAAACATTAAAGGGAAGAGGGTCAGCAATTATAACTGTCTTAGAAAATTCAAGCAAAGCCAACTGACAGTGTTTAAATTAATGGATAAGTTCACCAGTTAAAAGATAACTATAAGAATTAACATAAGTACCTGCTGTTTAAACAGCAGTGACCAATAGAACATGGAACTCAAAAAAAAAGGTTTTACAGAACCTCAAAGTCAGACCTTTAAAAGAAAATCACAACATTATTGACAGTGTTAACGTAGACACAACAAAGAACAATAATTCGGGTTTAAGGATTTAATTTACATTATTCTAAATGGCCAATTACTTCTAAATTGATCTGTCAAGTCATAAATCCTAACAGAATTTTTCTACGAGACTTAAATATTCTAAAATTAATGCACCCTCCTCTCCATAAAAGAAAGAAAAGTGCTTGAAAAGGGAAAAGAACACAGGGGTGCCTACAAAGTATTAATAAACGCATAATAATTGAGTACACGACAGCAATTCAAATGCTCTTCCACATATGATTAGACAGGGTGCTTTTCTGAGTCAATTGCCTACTTAAAGAAAGTAGTAAAATGCTAAAATAGCTCCTAATGCCTCAAAAGAGGAGTATGGGAAGCAGCTAGGACTTAGCACTTAGTGGAACCCAGAAGAAATAACATGCTTCTCTGAAGTTGAGGGATATTTCCAGGAGGAGGAGGCAGAAACAGGCAGTTCTCAAGGAGTCCTGAAGTCCTGAGTAAACGGGGACTGGTCCATCTTTGGAATGTCACCCAGAGCAGAACATCCGAAAAAAAAAAAAAAAAAAAAAAAAAAAAAAAGAGCAACAGAAAATGCTTCTGAAGGGAAAAGACTGACAGGTCCAAGGAAATAGACCATCAAAGGGCAGAGATTCAGTTCCATAAAGTAGATTCCTAAGTGACCATGTAATTATTGTTTCTAAGATAGTATTGAAAAATAATCGACTCTTTGTATGAACAGTATTTATTACCAAACCGTGTCGGAAGGAAGAATATTTGATCAGATATCAGAAGATCTTAGATTCACTTCCTAGATTCATTATTGGCCAGCTTGAAATCCAAATAACTTAGCGCTTGGATCTTATATGTGAAAATTGAAGAGGAAGGAAGCCTCTGGATGAAGGTGGATTAGGTAATGATGTCACTCAAGCCCCAGACTGGTATTCAACTTTAACAAACCAGAGCAAAACAATTGCTTGGGCTTGCTCTCCCAGCACTGAAAGAGGGGACTCATAAAGAATGGAAAGCATTTCACCTGGCTTCAGTCCCATTTTAATTTCTCAGCCTGAGCTTCATTACCCAAGAAATCCACAGGGTGGCAATAACACTGAATAAAAAAATAACTGCAGAGTTAAAATCCTCAGAAGCTGTGTTCTCCAGAAGCTGATGTTTACAGCTCTCCCTTCCTCCTTTTTATGAAGTCACCAGGCTGCTGGAGCCAGTAGAACAAAGGCCACACACAAAGCCTGAGAGTGGGAGCCACGACCCACAGGGGAGGCCCAGCTATGATCTAGGCCCTTTGCCACGCAAAGCAGGCTTTACCTTTCTCATACTTTTTCGAAAGAAAGATATGTGAGACCGACAGACGCGGGGGAGGGGAGCTATCAAGTTATTGAAAGTGGTGGAGTAGCGAGCAGCAGAGGCACCTGGGAGCCTTACTCTGCCGGAAATTGACACCTCTGAAGAGAACCGATTGCGCTAAACTCAGAGGGCCTTCTTTCCTAACCATCCCCCTTGGTACAAGAAATGATACTTTTATGATTTTCTTTATAAGAGAAAGGAAGCTTCAACAAGCTGGCGCCTTTTTAATGCAGGCTAATCCAAATCATTTCCTAGTCGCTACTAAGCAATGATAGACCGCTCTAGCAATGTCAATCTCAGGCTTTATATCTGTCACTCACCTTTCTTTCCTGCTGCTCAAACAGCCTCCGAGGAGCTGGGAGTGTGGGTCAGCAAGAGAACACACTTGACTTGCCTAACGGGTATGTGTGTCTCTGGGTTCAGCCCGTGGCAGCATGAAACAAACAAATTGTTTTTCACTGTCTCTTATCTTTATGGAGAAACTTAAGAGTTAGAAACAACAGAATCTCATCCAACTTGATTTAAAAGGGGAAAGAGATAGCATTTAAAGAAACTATGGAGTGTTTCAAAGTATCCAAAGATGATAAGCTTCTTTGATCAAAAGATTGAAATTAAAAAAAAAAACAGAAAACCACCCTTAATTATGATAATTTTTCATACATGTTGCAATGTTTCATTTGAACTGTCAACTTGACACAACATAGAGTTACCTGGAAAGGGAAGGATAGTCCAGATCAGGTGGGCCTGTGGCCAGTTCTTAGGGGATTGTCATGGTTATGTTCAAGGATGTGGGAAGACCCAAGTTGAAAAGCTAGTGTCACCATTCTCTGGGTTTGGGTCCTGAAAGGGAGTAAGGGATCAGAGAAGGAAGCCTGGATGCAGTCATTGCTCTCTGCTTTTGACAGCGGATTTGCCGAGCTGCTTGGCATGCATGCCACTGTGAATTCAGTGATGGACTGTCACCTGCAACTATGAACTATAAACTCTCCTCCATTTCCCTTTTATCAGGACGTCTTCTCACAGCAACAGAAATGGAACTAGAGCACAGACCAAGCAACCATGATCCAACAATATATTATACATAACTTAAGTGACGGCTCATGCTTCTAGTCCGAGCCCTCCGAAGGCTGAAACAGGAGGATCTTGGTCAGTTCACGATCAACCTGGGCAGCAGACTGAAAGGCAACAAAGAAGTAAAAAACCTGAAATGTAAAATGCTCCAAAGTCAAAACTTTTTGAGTACCAACATGACACTGTGAGTGGAATATTCCACAACTGACCTCATATAATGAGTCATACTCAAGACATAGATGTAATAAAAATATAATATATAATTACCTCTAGGCAATGTGTGTAAGGCGTG
The DNA here is from genome assembly GCA_010120015.1 of Rhombomys opimus. Classification (NCBI taxonomy): domain Eukaryota; kingdom Metazoa; phylum Chordata; class Mammalia; order Rodentia; family Muridae; genus Rhombomys; species Rhombomys opimus. The sequence continues at coordinate 1,083,818 of REGO01000488.1, read as the reverse complement.
TGTGAAACAGAAATGAATTTCATGTTTAGACTTGGATCTCTTTCCTACTGGGCCTCGTGTTATGTACATGTAAATATCCCGTAAAGTAACTTTTAAAGCCTCAAGCATTTGAAATAAGGGATTCTGAACACATACTTTGTTCCTTATTTGTTCCCATTGCCATACCTTTCTTGACATGCCCAAAGTATTACCTCTTCCTAGGGACGGACTCTCTTCCTTCGCACACATCTCTAACTCTGGTAACTAGAAGAGACAGACCCATGTGTTTGATTCCTTAGTCACGGTCTCAAAGAAAGAGAATCTCACCCGGCCTGACGACAGCTGTAGTATAATTACAGATGAACGGGAGTAGTGATTATCAGTAAAGGATATTCGGAGACACAAATACCCTGAGGAAATGTCAGGCTGGACAAAAAGGGAGGAAATTTTTTAAAAAAATGGTTTAGGGGATTGGAAAGGTGGCTCTGACAGTGGCAAAGTGCTTTATATGCAAGCTTGAGAGCATGTGTGTTTGACCCCCAGGACCCACATAAAAGAGCCACGTGTGCCAGTGAACACCTGTAATCTCAGCACTGGCAAGGAAGAGACGGGAGGGTCCCTGGAGCCTGTGGGACAGCCAGGCTGGCTAGAGCAGTAAATTACAGGGTCGGTGACAAACGCTATCTAAAAACTGAGGTAGAGAGCAAGTGATGAAGGCATATAACATAGACCTCTGACCTGTACATACATGCATATGTGTGTGTATGCACAAATGTTTAAACAAATATGAACACATATACATAAATGCACTAATTAAATTATTAAAGATTTGAGCTCAGGGTGTAACTCAATGGCTGAGCACTTGCCTTGCATGTGAGGCACTCTGGGTGCCATCTCTGCTACCGGAAAAAATAGATTAATAAATAAATAAGCTTATTTCTCAGATAATCGGGATGTAATTCTAAGTTACTTAGCATATTTAAGCATATCCCTGTTCCCACAGTGGTAATACGTAAAACTTACAGAAGTGTCAAGTAGACTACAGATTTAGAGCTAGAATTAGAAAATTCTGAATTTATATTTATTATATCTACTATACTTGCTCATTCTAGCATGCATTGCTTTTTTTTAATGTTCATTTATAATAGGGCCAGAGAAGAAATATACAGAAGAACCACAAAACATTACTTTAAAGCCACTTACTAATGGCTAGAGGGGTGGATCAGTAGTTAAGAACACTGGCTGCTCTTCCAGAGAAATCAGGATCAATTTCCAGCGCCCGCATAGAGACTCACAACCCTATATAACTCCAGTCCCAGAGTATCTGATGCCCTCTTCTGGTCTCCTCAGGCGCTACATGGTATAGACACATGTAGGCAAAACACCCATATGCGTAAAATAAAATGGAAAGAACAAGATATAACAATAAGGAATAGATTTGAAATAGTGCCAGGATTACCCAGACTTGACAAGAACAGTTAGAGAGTCCACGCCCCTGGGAAAATAACACAGACTTGCTCAAAGTATGTTTGCCACAAACCTTCAATTTGTGTGTGTGTGTGTGTGTGTGTGTGTGTGTGTGTGTGTGTGTGTTTTAAATGCAAACTCAGGAAAGCACATTTAAGTGAGATATGTTTATACAAAACAAAACAAAAGTGTGTGCTCAGATTGCCACATGCTCGTGGAGCAGCACAATGACACCATTAAGGAGGGCTGTCAGAGTTGACTGAGATCTGCCACTGACTGTGAGCAGAATCCAAAGACTCCCTCAACTCTGAGGCAGTCTGGTTGCATACTGCTTTTCATAATGCCCATTGAAAGTAATGCTCTGGGAGCTAAAGCAATGGCTCAGAAGCTAAGAGCACTGACCCAGGTTCACTTCCCAGCAGCCACATGGCAGTCACAACCCTATGTAACTTCAGTCCCAGAGGATCTGGTGTTCTCCTTGCCTGCATGGGTGCTGGGCACTCACTCATGCCACAGACACATGCAGGCAGGCAGAACACCCATAAGCATTTTTTAAAAGAATGAAGGTAATGTTAGGCATAGTATCAGTTAACACATATCAAAATGCCAAAAATGTATCGGGTATTCTACATCAATCGCTGCCATCATCACAGTCCTAAGAAGCACAAAGAAGTCAGGTCACTGGATTTCTCCCCAGAGTGTGCAGGTATCGTCATCATAACCATCATGACAGCCGTCATGGCTCCATTTTACAAACCAGGAAACTGTATGATGAGGAATATGTTTATGCACTCAAAAACTTGTCATTCTTCCTGAGCAAACTTTCTTGGTGTCTGTTTTGAACTAGGCCATCTGCTAACATTGAACACAGTATGGTTTCACTGAAGGACATGAGTCACATTTCCAGAGGTTCATAGTCCAGTGATATTAGAAACTCCGAGAGCCAGGAGAGGCTTGACAGGTAACGGGAAGTTTGAATGCAATCATAACGGAATAATGAAAGTTCTTGAAGAAGAAGAAGGATATTTAGACACATGAGATAGTCATTTATTATGGAGACCAGGCAGCACAGGAAAGAAGATCACCAGAAAGACAACTCAATTACCTGTCTGACCTGCGGATGCGGACAGGACCCCATAACCCTTGATGAAGACACACTAGACAGCTATAGTTCATCAGCATTTTCTTTCATTCTGAACTCGCACACACCTCCATACACAAGTCCTTTTTATGCTTGTTTTGAGGGGCAGCGTTAAGGGACCAGCATGTTCCAAAGCAATTGATCTGCCACTGAAGTAAACCCGGGCATTCTCAGATTCCTTCTTAGGAAAAGCTGGCAACTTTTACCAAGCTGTAAGTTTGCACAAAATATAAAATTAATTTAGAAAAACTACCTGCATCAGTTATTACTTTCAGAGGCAACTAATGGAGGAGAGATTTATTTGGGGCTACAGGTTAGGAGAGCACAGCCCACCATGAGAGGAAAGACATGGTGGTCCTCATGGCGCCAGGAGCATGAAGCTGCTTGCTCACACCTAGCAGATTAGGAAACAGAGAATGAGCAGTGCTGGCACTTGGCTGGCTTTCTTCTTTTTCTCCTTTGTAATCCAACCCAGGGCCTCAGCCTATGGCATGGGGCTGCCCACATTCAGGGTGGGTCTTCCTCTTCCACTTAACCTCTCTGGAAGTACCCTCAGACACCCAGAGGTGTGCCTGCAGGCCGACTTGAATTCCAGTAGAGTTTACACAGAAGATTAGTCATGACCCAGAGCAACTGAACTGAAACAATAGATAAGCACCCAAAATAACCTGCCTGGGCTCTCTGAGCCTCATCTTTTGTAAGTGTTTCAAAATTTTATTTCCAGAGCCTGGTGTTCTGACACACACCTGTAATTCTACCACTGGGGGAGGCACAGGTAGGTGGATGTCTGTCGGTTGGAGGCCAACCTGGTCGACAAAGCAAATCCAAAGGACAGCCAAGGCTACACAGAGAAAACCTGTCTCAAAAAAACCCTAAAAAAGAATTTATTTCCTGCCTGTGGGAAGACACAGTGGGGAAGGATCCTTGTTACCAGTCCTAGCAACCTGAGATCAGTCCCCAGAACCCACACTGTAGAAGGAGAAAACTGATTCCTACAAGCTGACCTCTGACCCCCACAGGACATGTCTCCCATGGTACACATGCTTGTGCATGTACACAAACACACACATTCACTGAATTAATCAATTGACTAATGATTACAAAAGATCATAAACATGTTTCATTTCACTGTTCATTTGATTCTGCTCAGTTATGGCATGCAAGCTGGGAAAATTCTGGTGCTCAGTAAATAATAGTAATTTCTATCTTTGTTTTGTCACAAAGTTCACACATGTTGCATAAAGTTCTTTATTACCTGTAGCAGGTCTTGAGAACTCTCCTCAATTCTGCCTTTTACAGTCTACAGCTACACTGTTACAGGAGGTAGAGCTACACCCCTGTCTCCGCTCAGGACCTGTGTTAGTCATTATTCTGCTGCCATGATAAAGACCGAGAGCAGAGGCAACTTGGAGAAGAAAGGCTTTGCTCCATCTTACTCTTCCAGGTCACAAACTGTTGATGGCTTTTCTCCCTCAGCAGCATAGCTTCTTCCATCACTGTGGAGGCTTGCCAGGGACAGGAAGCTTCCAGGCCAGCTCCAGCTTGATTTCTTCATGTCCTCTGCTCGCAATGTATCAATAAGGTCGAGCCTAGATGGAGCTGGCCTGGAACAGACTCTACAGTCTAGCCAGCTCTTCCAGCTGTTATCCTCCTGCCCCGGTCTCCTGGGTGCTATCATTGCCAGCTTAGGCGTCAGTGTAAAGACTTCTATAGCATTTTTCCCATGTCTGTCACACAGGTCTAAGGCTATGTTGTACCTCGTGGCCATCCCTCTTTAGCTCCCTGTAAGCCTCTCCTGAGATGTTCTTTCTACTGCAGAGAAACTTTTCAGTAGTCTGTAGAATATCAGCTTGGTCACGTGTTCTTTCCCTCTCAAGCCAGTTCTTGTCACTCTACCCGGAAAGTGTGGGCTTGAACCTCCAGCTGACCCTTTCGCATTCACAATCAGCCCTCAGCAGTTTGTTCCTAGACAAGAGCCCTCTTTTCTCTCCATTTGTTTATTTTCTTTCAGTGTGACTCACTGACTCCTTTTTTTTCCTTTACCTCATTACTGAATTTAATTAAGTAAAACAAACTTTCAATGGTGGTTATCTCTGGTGAGTGGAATGATGGGGGAGGCTTGAAAGGGATTATAAGTGTGCACCCATCACATCTAGTTTTGGGGGGGTTTGGTTTTTGTTTTTTTTGTTTTGTTTTGTTTTTCTTTTCAATCAGAGAAAGAAATAAAGAAGTTGTGAAAGAAAATGTTCCTGGGCTCCAGAGTCTGAAAGGCAGGAAGTGGTAGCATGGCCTTGAGCTGAGCCCTTTCCTCAAGCTGTTTTTCACTGAACACGTGAACGTAAGAAAGGCAACTTCAGAGTCCCACCGATGACTCACTGGCCTCCAATCTCCTTTCAATCAGCAGGCTGGGTGTACAAATTAGTTAGGATTAGTTCTGGAATGTAGGCTTTAGACAGGGTAGAAGCTAAATCATTTGTTGCAAAATGTCTCCACCTACTATAGAACTTAGTGAGCCGGAGAGAAAGTTTTGAGCGATATTAGTATGAAGACAGGCCTCTTTACAGGCTGAAATATTTGTGAATGGTGCAGGACTTTATTGACTTTATGCACTGTAAATAAAATGCAATCAAATTAAAGCATGGCAGGGCAGCACGTTCCTATAATCCTACTAGAAGAGTAAGGCAGGAGGATCACCTCAAGATCCAGGACAGCCTAGGCCGTAGAGTGTGTTCAAAACCAGCCCGGGCTAATGGTAATTTCCAGGCTAGACTAGAGTAGTGAATGAAACCATGTCTCAAAATTAACCAAAACAATTAAACACACACACTGCTTATATCCTGAGGTGGGTCAAAGGCAGGAAGTGTCTAAGAAGAATCGAGGTCTGAGGCAAGGGAAACATTGCCCCTGAAGTTACTCAGGTCTCTGTGTTGGCTCACAGGAGGGGACATTTCTTGCCTGTCTCCTGCAGAAATTGAGACATTCTTGGAAATTGTCCTTCCTAAATAGTACTAGAGTCTCCCAGCCATCATGCCTGCCCAGGGCAATTTAGGATGAAGCAGTTGGGAGAGGTTTAAGCAAAGATGCTAGAGCTTAATGGGAAACAGGAAGTTGCTCCTCTGAGCCATTTTCAGCCAAGCCTCTTGATGTGTACAGGTACTCTACCTCCTTGGCCCTGGCCTCTGAGCTCACCGATCACGTCCATCCATTTAGATGGAGGAGAAGAGTGAGAAGGTACCACCCCCTCTCTCAGCCCTGGTCATTCCTTCCTATTGAGAGCGCAGAGGACTTTCTCCAGTCCAATTTCAGCTTTATTTACTCTTTTCTAAACAACTTGCCTAGGTCCTGGAAACACCCGCCTCCAAAGACACTACCCAGTAGAAGCGAGTTATCTCTCTACAATCTCTGAGCAGAGCCCCCCCCCCCAGGCTGGTCTTATTGGAATTTGTAAGTGAATAGAGTTTAGTCATAACAGTTGAGTTTTGCTTGACTCACTTTGTGAGTCAGGCAAAGAGATGGCAACGTGCCTCCTCCCCTAAGATGTGTGGCCACACTCATGCCCTTCCACCCTGAAAAGCCCAAACCCATCCTGGCTTATGTGTCATGGAACATCCATCATCCTCAAAGCCTGATAAAAGAAGGGAGATCACACACACCCATATTCTCCAAAGCTGCCATGCAAGTGCTTCCCTGCCAATGATTAGAAAGGGCAGACTCTTAGTGGTTGGCTGTGGCAGGTACAAATCTAAGACCCTTACATGTGTTGTCTCATTTAACCAGCAGAAAGAGGAATTGTTACTAAACTCCACCTTGCAATTCAGGAACAGAACCTTTCAAAATGCTTTGGATTCTGTGAGATGAAAAGCCCAGAAAATAGCTTTATGTCTCCATTCTTAAAAATCCTGGATGCAAGTCAGAGAACCAGTTATTTCAGTCCCTTCCAAGTTCCAGGCTCTCTCCAGGTGCCGAGAATCACAAGGGTGCTGGCGAGTTAAAGACTATGTTAAACCGAGGGTACCAGAAATCGCGTTTCACCTACACTGGTTCTCAGGTATGAAGGGGAGCTACCATCAGTTTAGTGTCCAGGAAAGATGGTTATGTAACCCTTGATATACAGCATTCACAGATTCCTCTGCCACATGAACTTCCTGTGTGTTCTCCCACAGGCCTCCACCAATCCATCAAACAAGACCTGGCTGCCTGAGTGCTACAGTGTGCTGTGGATGGCACAGTGCATTCGTGGAGGTCAGAGGATAGCTTGCAAAACTTGGCTCTCATCTTTTCATCACGTGGGTCCGAGGATCAAACTCGGGTTTTCAGGAGCCCTCCCTAGGCTGGGGGGCCACCGGTCTCCTGTGGCATCCTGCTAACCTTTCTTCAAATACAGTCAGATAAACTTTCAGGGAGATACCTGAGAGGTTTAACTGAAAGATTCTCTGGTTGTAAGTCCTGAAAACCCACTTTCAAATAACTTCGGCTAGTCAGGGGAAATGCATTGCCCAAGACCACACTGTCCACCTGGCCTGACCTCTTCACTCATCCCATGGACCACATTCTTTTCAGCATCCTGACATCATTATTCCAAGATAGGAATGTCTGTCCCCTCTGGCTAGGAATTCCAGTCTGTAAAACCATTCTCAGCTCCTGGCAGGTAATCATGTTCATAATACTCTGAAGGGCCTTTGCTTAGCTCTGTTGTGTGTTCCAGTGTGTTAAACTGGGTGTCAGTCCAGCTTTTAAGAAAGTCACAACCGCCTGATATTTAAGATTCTGACAACACTGGTCCTCCATCTTCAGGCAGTGATTTAAGTTTCAGTTCATTCCGGAGTTTTGTCTTTCACTTTTGGTTGTTTTAAGCTATTCATTCATAAATACTCTATTCATTATATGAGAATGTTCTCCCAGCCATGCAGAATGCAACATTGTGATGCTTACTTACTGTTTTTCTTCTTCTTCTTCTCCTCCTCCTCGTCTTCCTACTTATAGTGTGAAGGGTTGCACCTAAGGTCTAATGCATGATAAAACTTTTTTTTTTTTTTGCACTTTTCCCTTTGAGACAAAGTCTCATTAAGTTACCCCCAGACGATCTGGAGTGAACAGTGGACCCCAGGCTGACCTTAAACTTGCACTTCTCCATCCTCAAACTTCCAGATGGGGCCCTGTGAGCAGACACATGAACTGGACACCTGAGTCCCATTGAAACTTCTCAGTTACCTTGTTTTCCTGTATTTTTGGGATCAAGGTGTTGCCAGAAAGTGGGACTTTGTATTGTCAGTGTTCACGCTGATTTGGCTTCCGTGACAAATCTGTAACTACCCATTCTTCTGATGTGAACCACAATCACATTCTTGTAGTTTTTGTAATCTTGAGGAGACTACAAAAGGTATGAACCACATTGCATACAGATTCTGTTCTGAGAAAGAACCACACAGTGTCAGGGCATGGGCAGACGGGCAGGTGGGAGGGAAGGGAAGGAGACAGGGAGGGAGAGAAAAACAAGGTAACATGATAGAAGGTAATTACTTGCACAGAATTCCTTAAAGAGACATAGCTAGGATTAGGGATGACGCTGAATCCCCAGGGCTGACAATAGCAGAGTAGCCACTAAATATTACAGGTTTCGGAGAGTAAGAAAAAAACAGTTACCAGATCCCGGCTTAAGGGAAATTACTATGTGGACAGCCACCAGACAAGATCTGCTGCCTTTAGTAACATGACCCAGGACCCACAATGCTGGGGGAGGGATCCTTGGACAGTAAATATCCTAAATCACCTTGTTCTCTTTCTTTTGTTTCTTAGTAATGCTTAATAGTGGCTGGACCCACCCACCCACAAGCCAGAGGTCATCAACAGAAGCTGTCCAAAGTGGTTATCTCCTAGGGCTCTGAGCAAGAAGGAAAGGAAGCAAAAATGGACACACACAATTTTCTTTCCTTCTCTCTGCTACATTATTTTATTTAATATTAGTTTTTAATATTTTTAATATTATTTTTACTTCACCCAGGCTAGCCTAAACTCACTCTGTAGTCCAGGCATGCCTTCAGCTTACTTTCTTTTAACTTTTCATACATACTATCCCCACTACACTGTCCTGTCCTTTCACTCCTTTCAATGACCCTTTTCTTTCCCTCCTGCTTTCTTCTCCTTCTCCTTCACCTTCTCCTTCTCCTCCTCCTCCTCCTTCTTCCTCTTTCTCTCTCCTCTCTCTCTCACACACATTTTATGTATGTGTAGGACTTGTGCAAATGGCCACAGCTCAGCTACCATGTATCCAGAAGACAGAGTCTCATGTTACTGCTTTCCATCCTCCAGCTCTTACAATCATTCCATCCCCTTTCCTGAGGTTGGAAAAGATGTCCCATTTTGAGGCCACACACTCAACAGTCACTTGGTCTCAGCACTTAGTCCTGTTATGAGTCTCTGTAGTGACCAAAACCACTCAGCCAAGGCTGAGAGTAGCACTCGTCTAAGGGCCCCCCCTTAGGGCCTGTGAGCTCCGCAGCCACAGGATTTTCCCCAAGTTTATAGCAAAATGGATAACTTTATTCAGACTTTATAATAATTACCTCCTTTATTTAGCTCCAAAGTGTAGATTTCTAAGTGACTTGTTGATGTTCTAAGTTGTGGCTACTCTGTCTCAGCATCCCATCCCCATCATCTACCTCTCCCCATTTTAACCTTTCCAGCCCTCAGGACCCTTTCCTCCACTGTCATGTTTTAGTATCCCTCCTGCCAAGACATCTTTCCCATACACACACCACTTCTCCTGACATCTTTCTTGCTTCCTAACTTTTCTAGACACTCACTCCAACACAGAAATCTAAAACTTTGAAGCTAGGTTCTGATATGAGAAAGGAAGAAAAAAACAATGGTATTTATTGTTCTGGGCTGTGGTTACCTCACTCTGGGTAGTTTTCATCTCTGTTTTGAAAATGGCCGACTTTCCTTTCTCTTCATTGATGAGCACTCTACTGGGTACATGCAGCACGTCTTCACTATGAAGTCATCATGGGGTGCACAGCGAGGCTGGTTCCATTCCCTAGCTATCGTGAATAGAGCTGCAGTGTGCAGCGTCTCTGGAGTAGGATGTGAAGTCCTCTGGGTATGCGCCTAGATATAGCTGAGTCACGTGGTAAGCCTATTTTTAGCTTTTTGAGAAACCTCCACTCTGGTTTCCACAGTGGCTATGCCAGTTTGCGGCCACACCAAGAGTGGAAAAGGCTCTCCCTGGTTCCCGTGTCCACGCCATCATTTTTTTTTCTATGTTTTCTTGATGACAGTCATTTTTACTGGGCTGAGAGGGACTCTCAAAGCAATCCTAATTCATTTCCCCACTGCTAAAGGTGTTGAGTACTTTGAACGATGGTTATTAGCTATTCCTACTTCTCTGTACCCTTCTGCAACTCAAGTTTAAAAGTCGGGTTATTTGTTTTCTCGTAGTTTTTTTTTTAAGTACTTTATGTACTCTTGATATTGACCCTCTGACAGATACACAGTCAGTCAAGATTTCTTCATACTATAGGCTGCCCTTTACACAATTGATAGTTTCCTTTGTTGTGCAGAAACATTTTAACTTGATGAGGTCCATCTGTCCGTTGTTAGTCTTCTCTCCAGGGCAACCAGAATCCCATTTAGAAAGTCCTGACTTTTGCCAACACCTCACAGAGTGCTCTCTCCCTTTTACGCTAGCAGTTTCGGGGTTAGGTCATTGATCCATTTGCAGTTGAATTTTGTGCGGTATAAGCAATAAGGCTCTAGTTTCATCCTTCTACATGTGGACGTCCAGTTTCCCCAGAACTGTTTATTTTTATCTGTAGTGTACCTTGAAGTCAGGCATGGTAAATTAACAACCTCCCTCCACCCCTACCAGCCCCCGAACCCCCAAACATGCAGCGCATTAAGGATTGCTTTGGCTATCTGGACATTTTTGTGCTTTCATACAAATTTTAAGGTTGTTTTGGTTTGTTTGTTTTTGTTTTCTATTTCCGTGAAGAATGGCACTGGGGTTTTATCTGGCATTGTACTGAATCTATGACTTGCTTTTGGTAGAACAGACCCTGAACTTTGATCATCCTATCCCAGCTTCTAAAGTGTCAAGGATTACAGACTTGAACCGTCAAACCTAGCTATATTATTTTCTCCTCTCTTTTTTCTTTTCCTTTCCTTCCTTCTACTTCTTTCCTCCCTCCCTCCCTTCCTCTTCTTTGTGCCCCAGTCCTTCTTCTTTTCTGAGACAGGGCCTCACACAGCCTGAGCTGTCCTCAAATTCACTATGCAGTTGAGGGTGATCTTTCTGGTTCCCTGGTTCTAGTTCTCAGTCTCTCAGATTTATAGGCATGAAGCACCGTCATTTGGGGCTTGCCTTATTGTTATTAACTTCAAGTTAGCCTTGTCTTGGAAAGCCATTTCACCAGGGTGATAAGAAAGTTCAGTGGTTTTAGCACAGCTCTTCCTATCCTTCCCATCTACATCCAGCCTGTGACTCTGTCTGTCTGTCTGTCTGTCTGTCTGTCTGTCTCTCTCTCTCTCTCTCAAGGGGAGCAGAGGCAGCTGTCTTTATTGAGGGCTGTGGGCTGGCTGGCTTTACCTTGAAGTCACCATCGGCTGCCACGTAGTCGATGGCCTCCATGTTGATGTGGTTGGGGAACGTGAACTCGTGCCCGGCCGGCAGCTTGATGGTCAGGTCAGCCTGTTCAAAGGTGATGCACACCTCCACGACGCTCCCCGGATGGAAGGGGAAGGCAGGATCCCTGTGTTCGGTCCCCCAGGCTCCACCATCATTGCTATTGCACACAATGGTGCTGGCGTCCCCATAGGCGTTGAAGCGAGGGTTGAAGTGCAGGCACAGGTTGTTGCTGTTTTGCCCTGGGTTCAGCTCAAAGCGCTTGGCATCGGGGGCCACCTCACCCTGAACTCCGAAAAACTCGCCGGGTTTGAGATTCCGGTTGCTGGCGACCAGACCACAGGCCATGACTGACATGAAGGGGGGATCCCTGCGCCCTGCTGAACCAGCCATCTGAAGACTCCACGGGAAAGACCCGGCCCGTGAGGCTTACACAGAGCAAGCCTGTCACTCTGTAACCATGCTTTCATGCACACCGCCTACGTGGCACTGGTGCCCAAGCTTAGTAGTTCTGTTGCTCTGCACTACAGTAATCAAACCACGTTTGCCCCCAGGACAACATGTAATCCAAATCCACCAGTAAAAAAATAAAAAGTAAATTAAAAAATTAAAAAAGATCCTGCACCTCAGTCACTCCAGCAGGCCCCAAAGGAGTAGAGCTCAGTCCTAATTTAACCATAGTAACTGATTTTCCCTTTCCTAGCCTCAAGAACCTCCTGGCCTTGAATCCTGTTTTCAAGTCTCTTCTCAAAGACACCAACTCTTCTCTCCTCCACTCCAAACACCCAAGTGTAGTTTCCTTAGTGGGTTTACATTTTCACAAAGTCAAAGTCTTCTTGAGACAGATGCTGTTTTCAGCCTGCCAGCTACTAGCTGCCAAAATCTCAGCTTTCATTTTGAAATCAGAAAAAAATAAAATAAAATAAAATTACGGAAACAGACCCAGTTAGAAGTCTCTTGGATTTTTCTACTGGAACATAAATAAAAGGCAATTTAATTTACATAAATCAAATTTGGAAATGTAGATGGACTTGGAACTGCTTTGCAGAAGCTAGAGTTGAGGCTGATTCTAGCATATAATACAAATACAAAAATCAGCTTATAAAAGATAGAAACGCTGAGCTGGGCGTGGTAGCTGGGCGTGTCTTTAATTCAAGTACTCTGGAGGCAGAGGCAGGCTGATCTCTGTGAGGTCTGGTCAGACTGTCTTACATATTGAGCTCCAAGCTACTCAAGGCTGTAGACTCAAGGCTTAGTGAGACCCCGTTTCAAGAAAAACAAACAAACAAAAGCAAATAAAATATAAATAATAAAAAATAAAAATGAAAAAGCAAAGCACCCACAGCCTTGTAATTTATCTCACTTTTAATATATCCTCTGTCCCTCTTTGCTTCCATGTATCTGAGCCTGGGTGGCTGATAAAAATGGAAGAATGTGGGGAGATGAAGGTAGCCATAATCAGGGTATTTCTATCATCTATCATTTCTAAACAAGTGCTCTCCTGAATGAATACTGAATCACTGGGCTTTCTGGAGCTGCTGGAATCATATCTTCTACATGGGGAAAATAAAACAGCAACAATAAAAATCCCCGCTTTAACCAACCTGAGTTTGAGTCCCAGGCCTATTATTTCCTAACCTATGACAAAGTCATGCAAACAGTCTGAATTTGGGCTTTGAAGATCTGGTTGTGGGTTAGAAATAATGAATCTGTCACCTTTGTACTACCATGGAAGACATCAAAAAATAATAGTGCCTCCTACTAATATAAAAATCATATGCCATAATTTCAGGCAGTCCTGAAAATCTGATAGCTCCATACTGAACTGAACTAGGTATGGTGACTCATAAGTTCAGGGGAGATTGAGGCAACCCAGCATTTTCTTGACAGTCTTCTATTTCTTGTATCATCATGGCCTATTTCCGTAGGCACATGCAGCTTGCTTAATAGTCTTAGCCATAAGAGAGACCAGGAAAGTGTCAAATAATCTTGAGGGACAAGAACATATTGAGATCAGAAACTGAGACTAAGGTGTGCCCAGTCACGCCTCCAGAGCACTGTCTGCCAAGGCTATTTCCTAAGTCACAGGGAGTTGACTGAGAGAGTAAATTTCATCTGCTAAATCTGGGTAACAGGATAGCAGACAGTCAAGACTGTATCCAACCAACAACCAAGCCTTGTCCAGGAGGACTGTGGGTATACATTCAGTCACTCCTTAATGTCATTGTACCGAATTTCTCCCCTTTCACACTTTATAAATAACAGTTTAGGTCAGAGCTGGCAAGATGGTTCAGTGGGTAAAGGTACTTGCTACAAAGCCAAGTGGGTACCCATAATCCCTGTCGTCAAAGGAGAAAGCTGACTCTCATAGGTTGTCCTCTGACTATCACATCCATGCCCTGACATACACATGCCTGCTTCAGCAAGTATGCATACATACACACACACATACATACTTACAAACATACATACATACATACATACATACACACAGAGAGAATAAATGTTTAAAAGCGTTTAATTTTACTTATTATTATTGTGTGAACCTGCCTATAATGTGTGTGTAACTATGGCTATGCACATGCTTATGAGTGGCTGTTAGTGGACAGCCTTCAGGAATTGGTTCTTTGTTTCCACCATGGGTCCCAGGGATGAAACTTAGGCTTGGTGACACATGCTCTTCCCATATTTTGACACAATGAAGCTGATAACCTTGTTGGTATAATTTGTGTTATTGCCTTCCTCTTAATATAGTTAAATAGCTCGCTATCATTTACACATATCAGTACAATAGCATTACTCTGTTTTCTCAGGGGTTTATATGTTCAGTGACACCCTTTAAATGTCCTGTTCCTTAACAGGATTAGGGAAACAGTTCACTTCATGGGAGCCATGTATGTGCTCACATGTGGCTTAGGTTAGGAATTCTGAGTGGGAATCAGCCTCATGACGTCAAGACAGTTGAGAATGGGAGTAGGCATATCCTGATGTACAGCAACGACTTTGCCGCTGCACACTTCCTCCTTTGCCCACCTTCTGATTTACAGTGTTTGCAGCTTCTTGTTTTCTCGAATGGCAAAACATAACAGCAGTCACTCAAGACATCATCCCCCTAAACAGGGTAATGTGCCTACTTGATTCCTGCAATTTTGTTTTTATGAACTAATTTACTTGAACTGAAGTCCACTTGTTTGATATTTCTAGTTTCTATTTTTAATTTGTCACTTTTGAAACAAGTTTCAAATTCATTTACTTGGTTTTGTTTTTGTCTTCATGTATTGTGGAGGGCATACAAGAACAAATGGGGACATTTGGGGACATGTGGAGGATAAAGGACAGCTCACAGTAGTTGGTTCTTTGCTTCTACCCCGTGGATGCTAGGGACGGAACACAGGTCACCAGGCTTGGTAGCAAGTTCTTTTACCAACTGAGACATCTTGCCAGATCTTTAAAAAAAAAAAATGTAATGACCTTCATGGTGTGTGTGTGTGTGTGTGTGTGTGTGTGTGTGTGTGTGCGCACGCCTGCATACACCTGTGCACACTTGCAGGCCAGAGGTTGGTACTGGATGTCCTTAATCTCCACCGATTTTCAGAGAAGCAGTGGCTAGCCTTCTGACTATAATGAGCGCCACGAATCTTTCTGTCTCTGTCTCCCTCACCACTGGAGTCACAGACGCACTCCATGCCCAGCTTGGGTTACAAACTCAGGTCCTCACGCTTGTGAGGCTGGCACTTTACTGACTGGGCCGACGCCTCTTCCCCCCGACCCCTACCATCTTATTTTTACATAGGCACTAGGGATCTGACACCAACCACAATACCTCCACCCTTCTCATCTGTCTGGTAAAGGGTCGGTCGTGATGGATGCAGGAGAACCCAGAAGAGGAACAGGAAAAGGAAAAGAACATGCAGAAGAGTGCTAATGGTATAGTGAAATTTCTACAGGCCTACACACTTGAAAAGGGTCAATATTACTCTTAATTTACTTTTTAATTAGAGAGAGTGTATTGCTTTGTAGCCCTGAATAGCTTAGACTCTGTAGACCAGGCTTTCCTCAAACTTACGACCATCCTTCTGCCTCTCTGCCTGCCAATTGCTAGAATTACAGGCAGGAGTCACAGTAGCTGGATCCACTCTCCTTATCTATATTTAGTCCTTATTACCAAAGTAAATACATTTTGAGCCCCAGATTGGAAAATACTAATATTTCCATGGTGAATTTTTATGTATATATTTATTTTCATTTCAACATAAAAAAAGCTATCTTATGGACACTAGGTGGTATTGTTATTTCCTCTGGCAATTTTAGAGAAATCAATATTCCCTAAATTTCCTCAGTTTCTTCTCTAAACTTTTCCAGTTGTTCGTTTGGAGTTACCTTACATAGAATGATAATGCTTTTCCCACAAGCCACAGATTATCAAACAGAAACGGCCAGGTGTGGGATATCTCCCTTCAAGTTGTTGGCCAAGAGTATCCCAGAGACAGCCCTCCCCTCAAAAAATAATACAGGCTATCGCCATTGCTTCTGATTGCCTACCAGAACTCGACGGTAAAACCCAATTGCAGAAGACACCACAAACGTTGGTCACAGATATGGTAAATAAAACTGGTACTGACTTGGAAGCTCCCTTCCTGCTGGTTAGCTTTCCCAGTGCTAGAAAGGGTTATGTCAGTTGCTGGGGGAAAAAATACATCAACAGAATTAGTCCCTCACCTCATTGTGAACTCTACAAGCTATAGCCATAGCCAGTCTGGCAAAATACACCTATTGGTCCAATAGGAGCTAGTGGCAGACTGTTAAGGGGGTAACAGATAGCTTTCTGCCTGGATTTGAAACCCACTTCACAGGAGGGAACTCATGTCTGCCACTATAAACTTACCCCCAAACCGACGGCTAAGTAGACCATATGCCCTAGGGAAGAAAGTGTGACTGTTATTGTGCTAAATGGACGTAGCAACTCGCTGCCTTCTAAATACTTATCTTTATACCTTTAGATTAGTGCGGCTCTTATTCATCATCAGAGAAGTTTCTTATTGCAGTAGATGGAAGGTGACAGAGACTCACAATGAATCATAGTTCAGAGAATTAGTGGCTATGGAATTCTTGAACCGAAATAAAGTTCTATTATCTTTTCCCCTCAAGGTTCAGAGAATATAAAGGAAGAAAGTGGTGGTGGTAGAGATTTTAAGAGGCAGAAGTCAAGGAGGATTGAATGAAAGAGTGCCTTCTGGACATGACAGGACCATTATTTTCATGAACTCACAGCAGCAGCTGCAGCTGCCTGTGCAACATCAGGCCAGTCAGTCAGCATTCCAGCATGGATGGGAGAACAGCTCGCTCACAGAAGGCCTCACCCCTACCAGATAGCTATTGGCAGTTGATGGCTGCTGGGGGAGTGAGAGTCGGTTTTCTTCATGGGTGTGGCTCCTTGTAGGTTGGCCATGCTCCAGCGGATGGCCCTGTACACCCATGTGCAAACAAGTAGCTCTGGTTGGATTCAGCAGGGTATGAAAGGAAAAAGAGGAGGAGGAGGAGGAAGAGGAGAAGCAAGACAAGAAAGAGAAGAAACAGGAGGAAGAGGAAGAAGAAAGGGATATAGAGTTGAGAGGAAGAAGTGGGGTGGGGACATCTATGAGAAAGAAGAGGGAATATGATCTAAATGCACTGTGTACATGGGTGAAATTCTCAACAAAATAAATACATTTAAATATTGAAAAGTAGGGCTGGGGAAATGGCTCGGTGAGTAAAGGGCCTGATGTGCAGGCTGGACAGGGCAGCCATGTGGTGCAAATCTATAGCCTCAGAGCCAGGAGTGGAAGCAAATTTATCCTGAGGTGTCATTGTCCAGCCAATTTAGCCAAAAGGATAAGCACCTGTTCACCCACGAACACAAGCACCAGAAAGAGAAGAATTATAGTTAAAGGGCTGGACATAGCTCAGTGTCTGAGTGATTACTTGTATCTACCAAGTCCTGGGTGCACTCCTCAGTACCATAAAAGAAGCAGAAAGAGAGGGGTGGGGTTTCATTGGTGCCTCACATCTTCAGTTCCAGCATTTCGGAAACTGGGGATCGCAGAATGTTGATGGTCAACCTCAGAGACACAGGCCAGCATAAGCTATAGTATGAGACTTTCTAAGAAGACAAGGAGGTAAAGGAAGAAGACGAGGAGGAGGAAGACAGGTAGAAAGAAAAAACATCCAATTAAACAGTGCTCTTCAAGAGTAAACACTAAGGACCCACTGCACTAAGTAGTTAAGCATGCTAAAGAGAATCAGGGCAGAGAAACACTCAGTTACAATTTCTTTTTCTTATTATTTGTGTTTTTCGAGACAGGGTCTTATGTAGCCCAGGCTGTCCTTGAATTGGATATGTAATTATCACCCTGAACCTACCATCTGTCGGTCTCCACCCCTAAACATTGGGTTTACAGGAATACACCACCAGGCCTGGCCTCGAAAGGAACAATGTAAGGATTAGACGAAGAAGGAGGAGGAGGGGCGAGAAGAAAGAGGAGGAAATATACTATCAGTCTTTTGCAGGTGAAAGTGTGTTTTCCAGAATTATCATGTGTTACAAAAAATGTAAGACATTACATCTTCTAGACAGAAGTTGATGTTAGGTACACCATAAACCTTTCATGAAATTTAATTCCCAAAAAAATAAGGACATGAAGGCATGAAGTATGACTTCATGAAGTAAGGAAAATAATTAAACAATAAGCAAAGCATATTTAAGTATGTTTTTTAAAGGAAGGAAGAAATACATACGAAAAGGCAGAAGAGAGCTTTTTCAGGAAAGGGATATATTTTATTCCTTGTTTCAGAGTGTTCCAAGATGCTCTAAAGGAAAAGTGCACACAGCTGTTTGATTTCCTCTCCAGAAGTCCTAATCGGAAAGATCTGTCCTTCTTCAGTAGCCAGCAAGCCTTGAGACCCTGGAGACAACTCCAAGTGTTTGCAAGTTCTCTGCATTTGGGGGAAAGGGCACCAGGTTGAGAAGAAGGAAATTTGGACTCTTTCCCACAAAGGCTTAGGGGCAAATGCCTTCTCCTGCTGAACCATCTTTCCAACACTCTTGTTTATTTTTTCTTAGAGCAGAGTTTTATAGGCTTAATCACAAGGAAGCGTTAAGACAAAGGGAAGTATTCAGATTAAAGTAACAACTGTAAGCATGGGTGCTGGTTTCTCAGAAGAGTCCCAGAAACTAACACATATCCAGCTGTGGGCCCAACTGTGGATCCTCCGGGAAGATTTGCCTCTTTTGATTCTGTGACCTACAAAATTTAAAGCAGGGTGTGGTGGCTTATGTAATTCCAGCGCTTTGGAGGCTGAGGCAGGAGGATCACTCTAAGCTTGAGGCCAGCCTGGCTACATAGTGAGCTACATATATCAGCTTGGGCTATAAAACAAAACCCTGTCACCCCGAACCAAACGAACTGTGGGAATTAGACACACATTGTGGTAGTTTGAAGAATGGCCCCACAGGCTTATATTTTTAAATGCTTAGTAACCAGGGAGTGAAACTATTTAAAAGGATAAGAAGGATTGGGAGGTGTGGCCTTGTTGAAGAAAGTATGTCACTTACATAATATATGTGCATGTAATGTATATACATACTGTGTTACATCTGTAATATATTTCTGTATATATGTATGAACTGAGAGCTCATATCTCCAATGGCAAGCAAGAGCAGAGAGCATACTGGGAATTGCCAGTGGCTTTTAAACCTTAAAGCTTACCTCCAATGAGACACTTTCTCGAACAAAGTCGCACCTAAGCCTCCCCAAACACCACCACCAACTGAAGGCAAAGTATTTAAATGCCAGAGTATATTGTGTATGGTGGGGCAGAGATAGTCTCACCACAAAAGTATAACTAAAATAAAATTAATTCATCTTCTAGGAGAGGGCACATGCTCAAGTGTGGAGGTCAGAGGATAATTGACAAAGGTAGGTTCTCTCCTTCCACCAGGTCTGCCTCAGGAATTAAACTTAAGTGTATGTAGAGGAATTTCAATTCAGAACATGGCTGCTCTGACAAGAGATCAAATCCAAAAACCTTCTAGGTATGAGTGATCTGGCTGGAATACAGACATGCCTTTAATTCCAAGAAACAGAGGCAGGCAGATCTCTGAGTTCAAGGCCAGCCTGGTAGAGAGCAAGTTTCAGGTAAAGAAAAGTTTAGGTACATGTGTGATGATACATGCCTTTAATCCTAGCACTCAGGAGACAGAGGCATGCAGACTTCTGAGTTCTAGTCAGGACTGTTAAGTCAATTCACTTGAGTTGAGAGGCAGTGCAGCGGAGCTGAGTTCTTGGCAGTTTTGTTCATGGAATTCAGAGGCAGTTTTACCAGGAAAGTTGAACAGAGAACAAGCTAGACACAGGTGAAGACAGAACGAGCCAGAGAATGAGAAAGAGCCAGAAGATTAGAACAGATTGCTAGAGTTAGTTTGAAGCCAAGTACAGCAATTCAGTCAGAAGTGAGAGGAGACAGACTGAGTCAGTCAGCTTGGAGAAGAGTTTGAGCAAGAACAGCTGAGTTGAACCAACCAGCCAGAGTTGAGAAAAAGCTAGAGGAGTGAGCTAATTCAGCAATAAGTTTCAGAGCCTGAAAACGTTCTAGGACTAGATAAGATCGTACGGAGGCTAGAAGCTTCCAGGTCTAAGCATAGATTAGCAGACAAGGCAGTAAGCTTTCAAGACAATAATTCCTTCAGGCAAATAAAATTTATTTTCATAAATGTGGTGACAAACACCTTTCCCAGCTGAGCCATCTTGCCAGTCCTTTATTTATTTTTAAGAAAAACCTCTAAGTTGTGTTGGCTTTAAGTATCGTCAACCCTGGATATACCTGTGAAGGGCTAAGAGCTTTCCAGAGACAGCATGACTCCAGAGGGACAACAAATGCTGAGGCCATTGGGAGTGCTGCTCTGGCTCTCCCACTCTGCTTTTGCAACTCTCGTGGATATTTTGACTTCCTTCTTCCTGGGAATAAAGTAGCACTTGTTCACAGGACCAAGACAAGATAGCCAATGCTTTCAAATGACTGCTGTCTGCAATTAGATTTTGTATCTACTTGATGTCAAACTTAAGAAATAAAAATTATGTGCTTAAAAGAGAAATAATACATGATAAGTATGATGACTCATCCTACAGTCTCAACACTTGTGAGCCTGAGACACCAGGACTATCATGAGTCCCAGGCACTTGAATGACAGAAAAAGACCTCAGAGGAAGCAGTCTTGAGTACCATCTGTTCATAGTACAGCATTTTTTCCAGTAACAGGACTGCTTTGTGGATGTGTGAATGCATGAGTGGATAAGAGATGAATAGGTGTCTATGAGCATTTGTATCTAACGTGATTCCAAGTTGAGATTACTATGATGACACAGGCCATGTTTATAATCACTTATTCTCTCTAGATTTATTCAGCTCAAGATCAAGAACTCTCAGCTACTTTTTCTTTTTTTGGATGAAAATGATGAGTAGTCAGGGGTATTCCAGCAAAATTTCTAGGAAGTCACAGTAAAAAACATCACAATTCCTTTAGGGCCCTCCAGAGATTAAGAGTTATTCTCCAACAGCACATTTGTTTTTCTCTTTCTTTCTTTCTTTTTTTCTTTCTTTCTCTATCTATTCATTTACTTTGAGAGAGGGTTTCTCCGTGTAGCCTTGGCTCTCTTAGAGACAGCTTTGTAAACCAGGCTGTCCTCGAACTCACAGAGACCCACCTGCCTCTGCCTCCCTGAGTGCTGGGATTACAAGTGTGGGCCATGGGGCCAGTGCATTTGTTTTTCTTTTTGCCAGGTATGGCTCATCTGCTATCCCCAACTCAAGAGGTGGAGGAGGAAATTGGAGGGAGCTGGTGTGGGTGATGATCATGATATATTGTGCACATGTATGACCTTCTCAAAAAAATAAGGATATTCTGAAAATAAAAGAGAAGTGGAGACAGGAGTTCAAGGTCATCCTCAGCCACATAGCAAATTCTATGTCAGCTGGGGCTAATAGACCTTGTCTCAAAAAACAAACACCATTGAAAGCATCTTGATGGGGCTGAAGAGAAGGCTTATTCATTAAGGGCACTTGCTTCTCTTGCAGATGACTGAGGTTTGGGTTCCCAGAATCCACATGGCAGCTCACCAACCACCTCTGTGTCTTCATTTTAGGGGATCCTCTGCCTTTTTCTGTCCTTTGTGGGCACCGGACACATATGTAGCACATATGAAGGCAAATACTCATATACATAAAATAAAATACATTTTTGAAGCCTTGATATTGAATCAGTTTGAAGAGTTCAACTCCTCTCATATTTTTTTTCCCTTGTAACACAATTCTGATTGATAGGTAGCAATGATAATCATCCTGTTTGGATAGAAAAGCAGTGGCCAGCCCTCATAATAAAGCACAATTTACCATTTAACTCTAAAACCACAAGTAATCAATTCTTAGAAAAAAGTAATAAAAGATGGAATGTGGGACTTTCCCATGCATCACCTATATTTTAAAAATTGTAAATTCTTAAATGATATTGTATTTTTCATTTGCTTTCAATATGGAGTATGTGGTGATAATGTTTAAAAAACTAAGGATTTAATTCTAAGATAATTAAATTTTTTAATTTTAAGGATTATTTATTTTATCTCTATCTTTGTTGTTGTTGGGGGAGATAGGGTTTAATTATGTAGCTCAGGCTGGCCTTGAATTTATGATCTTACTTCCAGGCTCCTAAGTACTGGGATTACAAGGCTATGATATCTTAATCCTGTCCAGAATTTATATTTATTTATTTTTTAACATTTTCATTGTTTTTATTTTGTGTGTGTGTGTGTGTGTTATGTAGATGGTTGTGTGTTTGTTAAAGTCATTTTATGAAATTGTGTTTGTTTCTCAGTTTTTCCTGGCTATCACACAAATAACTGAGACTCTACTATATAATTTTAATAATAAGCTTCACAGCACAAAGACTGAGCAGTTATTACTCTATTATTAACCCCCTAAGCTAATTTGGCTTCCTCCCAGCATACATTACTTGTACTTTGTAGCTTTTCTCCTTAGCGCTCTCTCTCTCTCTCTCTCTCTCTCTCTCTCTCTCTCTCTCTCTCTCTCTGTGGCTGACAGGAAGTCCAGCCCTATTCTCTCTCCTGCTCAGCAATTGGCTGTAAACTGCTTTATTAGCATATCAGGGCACAATTGGGGAGCAGAATTTATACAACATTGAGACAAGAGATTCCCAGAAGAAGAACTGCAACCAGATATAGGGGGTACAGAAATGAGCATTTGAATTACACAATAACCTATGCACACGTGTGCACTTGAGTACGCACACATACACACGCACTCATCAGTAGCATGCTTGCCCCAACACAGGTGTAGACGTCAGACAGCTTTCTGTAATTCTTCCGGAAATTAAACTCAGGCCAACAGGTGGGGCAACAAGTGCCTTTACCTGCTGAGCCATCGCACCTGCCCAACAATTACTTTTTTAAATTGTATTTGTCATGGATAATCTATATTGACGATGGCTGCATGGATAAATACACGAGTTTGGAATGATTTAGCCTTCATTATTTTCATTTTGCAAACATTTGCTGTGTGCAAGCAGTGGACTTTGGATTGTGCTAGCTAGTGGAAATGCAAAAAGTTGAGTCGCGCTCAAGAGCTATCATTTCCATGGCAGATGGTGTCTTGACAAACAGATTCCAGGCGGAAAAGGAGAGATAATACTTGGGGAAAGAGGGCATTTTAAAAGGAAATTTTCATCGTACCAGACACTGAAAACATGTACAATAATTCATCCATTTGTCACAGCACCTTTGGGAAATTCTCTTAAAGGACATTGAAACACTGAGTGGCTGGCTCATAGTAATGTGGTTACTAAAGCGAGGCACTATTTTAAGCTACAGGAGCGAAATGGCCCTATATTCTAGATAATCCTCGGTACAGACCTCAGTCCTTCGGTAAAGCGTTGAGGATCATTCTGTAAAGGGTAATGTGGGCACCTTTGCTAGGAGTAATTATGGAGGATCTGCTTCTTGAACTTCTCGTCCTGGAGGCCAGGAGGACTCGTGTTTTCTTTTCCTTAAAAATGTTTGTCAGGCTAGACATAGCGGTACACCTTTAATCTTAGCACTGGGGGTGAGGGGACAGAGGTAGGAGGATCTCTCAGAGGCTAGGGTAGTCTAGAGAGGGGGTTCAAAGACAGCCAGGGCTAACACAGAGAAACCATGTCTCAACAAACAAACAAACACTATTACCATAATAGTATTTTACATTTATGGTGTTCCAATGGCCCACGTATGGAGATTAGGACGACTGGAGAGAGTTGGTTTTTCTCCTTCCACCACGCAGGTCCCAGGGATGATACTCCTCCGGTGGGTCAGGCTTGGAAACAAGCCTTTACCTGCTGAGCAGGACCTACTCTCAGTTGCTCAAGAGTTGGAGGAAAGGTATGATGTGGCTTTATTCCACTCTTTCAAAGTAGGTTATTAAATCTATATTAACAGCTTATTATTATCTGTGCTTCTAACTGGTGTAAACCCTGCATTTGCAGCAATTCTGTAAGGTCTAGATTTTAATTTTCTCACTTGTGGAGTCGCTAAACTGGGCCTCAAGATTTTATGATAGCTCCACCCCACCCCCGGGCGCGCGCGTCTCTGCGCGCGCGCTGACCGGTTTGGGGAGAGTTTCTCGCACCCCTCAAGCTTCTTTTGCCCATGATGACCATGGCTCCACCCAGGGCTTGTGCCTACTAGATCCAAGCACTGGATCCGCTGAGCTACATCTCCAACCTTTTGCTTGTTTATGTGTTATTACTCGGGAGAAAAGGTAGCCGAGGCACAGTCTCATTAGCCCATGCTAGCTCACAGTGGCATTCCCACCTCAGCCTCCTTAAGTATAGTATTACTGGAGAGAGTCAGCCACCGCTCCCGAGTTATTCCAGTTCCTAATCGCGGCATCCAGAACAGTTTCTGGCGTTTGCTGGATGCGCAAATACAAAGGGTTTTTTGAAGGCGGCGTGTGGTTGCTCCACTCTACCTCTCCAAGAAGCAGGCTCGAGTGAACGATGTGTTGCGGAGGGGACCCCGCCCGGGTGCCCGCGTCCCCAGACCCACCAGCTCCGGGAGCCCCGCGGAGTACCGTGGGCGCCTTTAAATGCTAATGAGCATCCCCGGCGGCTTTCCCCACCCTCCCTTTCCCCGCCCCGCGCCCGCCTGCCCGCCCGCCGCCCGCGAGCACTTGCGCGGGGCCATCTTCGGGGCCGGGAGACCCAGCGAGACCGCGAGCGCGCGCGTCCCCCGCCCTCGAGCCGCCGCCCGCCGCCGCGCCGCGCGATCCGCACCGGCCTCCCCGAGAGCGAGCCGGCCGCCGCGACCGCCACCGCGCTAACCGCCGCCAACCGCCACCGAGGTGCCCGGAGAGAGCGGAGAGGCGGCATGAGCGAGGCGGGCGAGGCCACCACCGGCGGCACCACGCTCCCGCAGGCCGCGGCCGACGCGCCCGCCGCGGCGCCCCCGGACCCCGCGCCCAAGAGCCCGGCGGCCGGCGGCGCGCCCCAGGCCCCGGCGCCCGCCGCGCTGCTCGCGGGGAGCCCCGGCGGAGACGCGGCCCCCGGGCCCGCTCCGGCCTCGTCAGCCCCCGCGGGCAGCGAGGACGCGGAGAAGAAAGTTCTCGGTGAGTCCCCCGGTGCAGCCCCGGAGAGGCGGTGGGCGAGGATGGACGCGGATGCAGGACGGGCTGGGGACACGTGGGCCAGGACTCGGAGCCTCTGCTGTGGCTCTGGAAAGCAGCGCGTTTCCTTGGGGGTGGGGGAGACTCCGGGGACGCACGGGAGGAGTGAGTTGGGAAGACTTTATTGTCATTTTTTTTTTCCCCCTGGCCTGGGAGAGTCAGGTGTCCGTCCCTGACGCCCTTTTCTCGTGGGATTGGAACAGCCGCCATGCTCCTGCGAGCCACATGCCGGCAGAGGGATGTTGCAACGCCCCGGGAAACTTGGGGCGGGGCCCCCCTCCACTGGCTGTGCCCATAGATCCAAAGAGCCTTCCAGTGCCCACCAATTGCTGCTCATTTCCCTCTCCCCTCACTGTGGGAATGCACGTGGTGTGGCGACTGGAGGAAAAAAAAAAAAAAAAAAAACTTGGTCGGAAGCGGAGTAGGACGTGTGTCCAAAACATGGTCACCTTGGGACCTGAGGTGGGCACTGGAGATTTTGGGGATCAGAGGGTGTGCCACGGTGGCCGATGGTTTTGTCGCCTATTTCGGTGTCCTCGCCTTCCTCACGTCCGGTGTGGGGCCTTCCACAGGCTTGCGGAGCAGGTGGGTGGTGGATAAGCTCCCCGAAGGGAGAGTGCGTGCGCGTGTGGTTCACTCTCCGAAACAGGAAAGTTAACAGATGGTGTGGGATGATGCTTCAGAAATGTTCAGTGTTTCTGGGTGGGGCCGATGGGGCTCGCCTGCTCTCTCTCTGAGCTTCCTCCCCATTTAGTAAGAAAGCTGAAGGGATAATGTGGAAGAAATAGAACACCGTTTCGGTGTTCCCCACCCCTGACAGTCCTGCGGTTGTTTTCCCAAGGCTTTAAAAACTCGGTGCCTGCCAAATTACGTGCCTTTCCCCGCCCCCCCCCCCGGCCCTCCTCGCACTAAAAAGGTCCTTAAAGGTCTTGTGAGTGTTGCATTGTGGCACTTTCCACCAGATGTTTGTTGCTTGGACCACTTCCACACAAAATGAAAGAACCCGTGTTGCTCTCCGAAGCAGGTCCTTAATGATAGCTTACTGAGGGCAGATGGAATCCTACAGGTTTTTACTTGATCCTTGCACTTCTGAGATAAGGAAAGAAGTAGATAATATCTTTGGAGAAGGGTGAAGTATATGAAGGTTAATTTCCGCAATCCGCGACGGTTAGTTCTGTTTCTGCCAGATCCCTGGTGATGAGTTTGACTGCTTTCATTCTTCCACTCAAAAGTCCAGACTGTCAAAATGAAGGGTAAGCCTTCCACCTGACACTTCAGCACTGTTTGTCTTTGTCCGGTGTGGTCTGCCGTCTCCTGTGCCAAGCAGACACATGGATACCCAAAATGTTCTGGACCCAGGGCTGTCTGAAATGGATATCTTGGATGCTCTCATTCTGGTCTTTGCAAAGCAGCCTTAACTTTGGTTTGTGCCATGTAGTCCCTTAGGGGAAACAGGTTTACCTCAGTAAAAGAAAGAACCGGATAGGCTTAACCCTACCAACTCCTTGTTGTGTCCTTGAATATGTTTATAGTATTGAAGGTTTGAAGGAAGTTGGTTATATGAAGTCCTTGGAAATATTTGTACAACTTTTAGAAGTAAAGAAACACCTTCAGCCTTGAAAAACAGAGAATCTTTCTCATCTTTCCCCTTGTGCTGCTATCATTGCCTTTCTCCCTCTCCTTTCTGTATTTGTCTTGGTTTTGCACTTTTATTTCTCCAGGCTGGTCTCAGGAAGTAGCCAGGCTGGCCTTGGCTTTGCTCTGTAGTAAAAGGAGAACCTTTAACTCTTTACCGTCCTGCCTGCCTCCACTTCCTAAGGGCTTACAGGTGTTTACTGCCCTTCGCTCAGTCTCTTTCAGAGCCTTCCTGTAGGTCCAGAGTTTTTGAAATCAACTCAAAATCCTCTCGTGTGGAATCCTTATCTAGAGGCCATACTGTTTATCCACACCTGGTCTCTTCTGTCCTTGACACTTGAAATATTTATATTTCTCATTTGCTGTGCAGCCTAAATTGATTGGCTTTAGGCTAAAGACTGGATAGCTTTTCAAAGAAAGCCCAGAGGCTCCCGCAAACCCTCCCTGCACCACACTCAGAACAGCATCTCCACTGAGAGCCGGGCTCTGCCTTGATCACTCCTGAACTTTTGAGTCCTGGTGACTGTTCTGTGCATTTTCTGGGCTTAGACCTATCCACTTCTTAGAGATCATAAATTTGACATTCACCATTGATCCCAGAAGTCACATTTGGAATACTTTAAGATAACGTGTATCTGCAAAATGTAGATTCTTAATGAATTCTCAGGTGAGGCACCGTAGAGAAACTTTCCTGCTCATGACAGAGGGTATACACAGTTGTGAGCTGACGGTAGAGAATGCCATGATTCTCCCTTCTCGGCAAGTAAACACTTTGGTGTGAAATGGGTCTGCAGTGTCATGTCTCAATGATAAGTGCAGCACTGGGGTGAGACAGAATCCATTCTGTTATCACTCCAGCCTTCATTTGGCCGCCAGACAAGTTTCTTTATATCTTTGTCAGTTTGTTATTAAGAAGGAGTTACTGTGTTGCTTATTAAAGTTTGCCTAATATTTCAAAGTATGAAAATGATAAGGTGGCACAGCTCTCTGTACTTTCTCTGTGGGTCTTCCTGTGCGCATAGGAAGTGTCTGGGTCAGTAACTGAAATGTGTTGTGTTTCTTCTTTCCTCGTTGGTTTGGTTAGGATATGAGGTTCACACCTATTGCCTCTTGAATGAATGCGAAGTACTATACCCCTGAGCCAAGGCCCCTGCCCTCGGAACTTCCAGGGCCTTTTTTGTTTTAGATTTTGTTTTTAAGGATGGTCTTTAGCCCACGTTGGCTGGAGACTCCTGATCTTCCTGCTGTCATCTCCTGGGTTTGAATGCTGGGTTTATAGACATATGCAGATGCCTCTCCCTTGAAATTGAGTCTTTATGAGTCTTTATTGGCAGTTTTCTTCAACCACCTTTCTCAGTTTTGGCTATTACAGAATTATCCAGGCATAGGGCCACCCTTGAGACCTCGGTAAAAAGTCTGCATGAAAGAAAAGCTCAGGCTTGAAAAAGCGTCTCTATCAAAGCTCCACATTCTTCCACGGTTTTTGTTTTGTTTTGTTTTGTTTTGGAATCAAGCCATTAATGGTTTACTCAAGGGTGTTTAGGCTTTGTGTAATGGTATCAAGACCTTAGTGATAGGAGCTTTATCGCTTTGTAGGTCAGGTGCTAACATATCTGCTTAATCCCGTTTTAGCCACCAAAGTCCTTGGCACTGTCAAATGGTTCAACGTCAGAAATGGATATGGATTTATAAACCGGTATGTGTCTGTATGTCTTGCACCCACTTTGTAGCAACAGCAGTTACAAATCCATTGTCCCACTTTATTAATGAGCTGTACACATTTGAGACTTCTAAGCTGTTGATCATGGACACATTTTTCGAGCATTCGTATACTCTTTAGAACAGAGAGATTAAAACTACAGTCAGAAATGGGAAGAATTTTACATAGTCCCCATCTGTAATTTCACAGATGGAGAAAAGAGAGCCTGGTTAAGCAACTCTCCTTAAGGTCACACACTAGTGAGTAACTGAGCTGGGTCTGTAAGCCCAGCCCTGGTCTGGTCCAAGTCCTGTGGGGAAACCAGTGTTTAAACCATGGTGACTTGTTACCATATGGGAATGGAGGTAACCACAGACTGCTTGGAGACAGGGGGATGTATTTTACAGAGCGCTGACTGTTTTCTTTTTCCTTAATTTTTAAAACCAATTCCTCCAGTCTCTTCCTTATCGGTCTGGGTGGGGTGGAGGTTAGGGTGGGGTGGTGGGAGGACTGTTTTAAGTTTCACTGTAAGGAGAGCCTAGTTCACAGCTGTGCCCTGTCCTTTTGACTGTCTTGCTTTTGCTGGGAGGAAAATTTAGGGCTCTGATTACACAGCATGTGATTGAAAAAGACATGAGAGCACAGGGGTGTTTCTGTGCATGTGGAACCCAATGCTTGGACCTCCACATTGGAGGAGCGGAGGGGCACCTGGGAGAGGTGGGGCTTATGGGAATTGATTTGAGACATGTTTTGAAAAGACAAACGATTTAAAAGGTTGTGTTTTTTAGGTCTTGAGATGTCTGCTCATAGTACATTTGTTCTTTGAAGCTTCCCTGAATGTTCAGACCCTTTAATAGTGAGTTGTGTTTTCTTTTCTTTTGTTTTCTTTTTTTTTTTCCCTGCCTCCCAACAGAAATGACACCAAAGAAGATGTGTTTGTACACCAGGTAAGAGGGAGGCTAGCAGTGTTAGTTACGTTGACTGTGTGTCCAGCAAATGACTGCAGTATCCCGAACTCCCTTGGTTGATTTTGGAATGAGAGCTTAGTTCAGCATTATTATTAAGTGTGGCAGATAAACCATTCTGTCCCCTTATATAACTGTTTCCAGGCATTTGGGTTGTTTCTTTTCAGTTTTTAAACTTATATTCAGTTAAACCATTTTCTGCTTTTTAAAGCCTCTTGAGTCCTTCGCAAGCAAAACAAAACGAAAAACCCAAAACCCTGCCCACTGGTCTGTCGGCGTGGTTCTCTTTGGTGCTTGGCTGGAGCCAGCCTGGCTTTTGCCTGAGCTGGTTTTGGGTAAAACTCCTTTGATTTGTGAACGACACCCAGAAGAGGAGGATTAGATGTGTGTCTCAGACCTGAGAAAGCTTCCCTCCTGTAGACAGTCCTCCCTCCTGTTGACGGAGATGTGTCTGTCTCGCACGTGTCCAGGTCCCACCCCTGCCAGTTTCCTTTTGTTTGAGAAAATGGAGCAAACGGGTGTCCTCAGATGTTCTTTATTATTATTACCCTCGATTGTTTGCTTTACAAAGTAGGTTAAGAGGAGCCACACCCCTTTTGCTGTTTGTTTTGTATATTCATTCTCAAAGAGACATGGCATTTTCAGTGTCTTGTTGAAAAAGCGTGGCAGTGGCACACTGACCTGCAGGGCTGCTGTGCTGTACTTGCGCCCTTGTGTTTGGGTTTGTTTGTGTTGGGCTGGCGTTTGGCAGAGGGAGATAGCCACATCTAAAGACCTCTGTGGCTGTCTTCTCCATCCTTCATATGTCTGCCCTGTGCGGGATGCTTTTCTGCTGTACCCAGATAATTGGAGTAGATTTGCTAGGCTACAGTGACTTTTAAAGTCCTAGCAGACTGAGAAGCGAGTGTCGCTCTTAACATATGGAGGTTAGTGACCTTTGGGAAAAGCACCCAAAGGTGTTCGGTGACTGCTGGGAGAAAGGAGTTTTCATGCTGGTGGCCGACCTCCTAGCCTGTGAGCTAATGACCCGATTCCAGGCCCATGAGGTTGTGGAGTGAGTCACATCAGTGTGTTGAGGCCTGCCCAGTTTAACAGGAAAAAGAGAACGAGCCGGCAGGGAGGGGCTGTGTTTTTGGACTGGCTAAATGCTCATGCTGTGTGCACATACATCCTGTCCCGAGCTGCCTCCTTCTGGAGTGGGCGAGGTCTGCCCTGTTGGCTCACTTTTTCCCCCTCTTCTCTCCCTCCTACTCAGAGCAGAGGAAGGCTGGATTACACATGTCTAATCGCTTTATAAAATAGGGTTGACCTACTTCCATAGACACTCCGCAGCCCTTTAACTGTTTAGGGATGCCAGGCAGGGGAATGGAAATTCGTTGAGGATTCTTCTCTTCCTGTATTTGAAAGAGAAAGGGCCTTTTCTTAAGTGGCTGATGTAGGGGCAGATGCCCAGTGTAGAGTGGCATCTTCTTCAGTTCTAATGATGGCTGGCATGTAGGGTGGGGAATGCTGAAGACTCCAGATACAGTGTAGGAACAGGGGCCTTCTACCTCCATTGCATCCTCTTAGCTTTAAGGCCTCAGGTAAGTCACCACCTCACGTTTCCTCATCCATAAAGTGGGGTAGCTGATAGAGGGCATTTGTGTGTTACCATTCCCGAAGTGATCTTGTTTTATTATATTATAGTATTTATGGACATAAACATTTATCTCACTGATATTTATTTCTTTTTTAAAATCACTTTTATTCATCTATCTTTATGAGGCAAGACACTGGTCTTGAACTTCTTGTTTCCCAGGTTGGCCTCGAGGTCCTAATGACCCTCCTGCCTCATCTTCCCAAGTGTTGGTAATTTCAAACATGAGCTACTCAGCCCATCTTTTCTTGTGAGAAATACTCTAGTGTTGAGCACCTAATTCTCCTTCTACTTCCCAAATGTGAGCGTTGGAGGCATGCATCACTATCCCAGCCACACTGACTTTTTAAAAAAAATACTCTTTTATTTATGTGGTGGGGGAGGGCAGGAATGTGCACATGAGTGCAGTGCCTGTGGCGACCAGAAGAGGGCAGCAGATCCTCTGCAGTTGCGAACAGCCACATAAAGTGGGTGCGGGAGCTCATCTCAAGTCCTTGCAAGACCTGTGTGTGCTCCCAACTGCTGAGCCATCACTGCAGCCTGCCATGTGGAAAAGCTTCGGAGGTCAAAAGTTTCTCTTTCTTACAAAACCTTTGTACCCAAACTGTGCTTGTGTGTCTATATAAAGTCTCACGTAGGCATCTTCGCCTTGGTGGAAGGAGGAGGTATAGCTAGAACACCAAGAGTCTCTTGGCTTGATAATAACTGATTCCGTGTCTTGACTGGGTGACAGGGTGCAGCAGCAGGAGCATGTGGTGGCTGTCTCTTTACCACGTGCAGATACGCATTTTGAAGCATGCTCCAAACCAGGAAAGAAACGTTGCACCGTGTTGTGGAGTGTTGATTTGAGATGCAGCTTAATGGAAGGGCGGAGGCTTTACTTTTTTAAAGAAAACACATATATAGTACTGTGGCTAGCGTGAAATTGATGAGCACATCTCAGTGTTGGAATGCCCCTCCAATGGAATTTTCTGTTTCCTCGACAGACGGCCATCAAGAAGAACAATCCACGCAAGTATCTGCGCAGTGTGGGGGATGGAGAAACTGTAGAGTTTGATGTAGTTGAAGGAGAAAAGGTGAGAAGCAGATAGTGTCAGAGTGTGCTGGCGCATACTTTCATTGTATAATAAGTGGCTTTTCAGCCTCTGTGAAGTAGTAGTATTTAAAAATTTTATGAGGAGGAAGTAGAAGCAGAAATATTTTTATTGGACACCCTTATAAATATTCAGTATGGTATATATTTTAGTTTCTTGTTTAGTAAAGGAACCCTGGGATGAAGGCTAGTTTCTCAAAGTCTGCGATGTATTTTATTTTGGACCCAGGACCGTCTTGGACCAGGCGTGTAGCCCAGTTAGTAAAGTGTATGCTTAACATTTGGGAAATCCATGGTTCAGTCCCCGGCACCACAGAAACCGAGCATGGCGTACCGGCCTGTGATCTCGGCACTGGAAAACCCGAGGAAGGAGGAATTTTGCAAGTTTAGGGCCAGTCTATGATAAACAGCAAAGTTCTGTCTCAAAAGTGCACCCTCCCTCATCCCTGCCCGAAAAGTTTGACTGCAGCCAATTAAGCCGACCAGGCTCCTCCCCTAGTGGATACTGGTGTGCAGTGTCTGCGGACAGCAGCCTCCTGGGTAGTGTACGCACCCCATTCCTTGTATGGGTTGCTCTAAGGGACCTAGGAGACAAAGCTTCCCAGTAGGTATTCTTGTCTGTGATCTCACACTGGCCAGATCATGGCTCCAGGCAGGTACGCAGGATGACTTTGGGAAACAGCAGGGCTTGAGAGCCGGGATTCACGCTAGCCAGATCATGGTGGACTTCCGAACCCAGCTGCACACTAAAGAAAAAGTGGTTGAGGTCCCCAGCCAAGCCAGGCTCAACTTTCCTGGGCCCTAGAATACTCCATAGCTCAAAGAAGTGGGGGCTTTTCCACCCAGGTTTGTTGCAGGTGAATTTGGTGGTGCCTAGGGATGTAATTCAGTGTTAGAATGTTTGCTGCCTGTTATACTTGAGTCCTTGCCTTCAGTCCCTAGCACTTGGGGGTAGGGACACTTAAGTTGGTGTCAAAAATATAACAGGAAAAGGGAGGATTGTGTGGAGACTTCCTAAGTCAAGGGTCTTTTCTTCCCTGTTTCTGCCAAGCTCATTAAGCAGTAACGCAGAGCTGGTCAGAGCAGATGGAGCTGACCAGTCAGGATTCTGGTGCTACCTTGGGGTATCACAGGTTTCAGCTCGTGCTAAGAGGTTTTGTAGAATTGGGGCTGTCTTTCATTTAAGCGTATTCATTCGTTCATGTTCTCTGAGGTTATACATTGCTCCTAAACTTGGCTGACCAGTCGAGGGAGTGGCGCCTCTCAAGTTCTTGAGATCACAGTAGGGCATCTTAACACAGTAACTGACTGTTACTGGAGGAGGCTACTTAGTTCCTTTTAAATTTGGAGACTGTGTTTTCTTCTCCCTCAGGGTGCTGAAGCGGCAAATGTGACGGGTCCAGATGGAGTCCCCGTGGAAGGGAGTCGCTATGCTGCTGACCGGCGCCGGTACAGACGCGGCTACTATGGCAGGCGCCGTGGGCCTCCTCGTAATGTATGTTGTCTGGGTCCCTGACTGTTGATTGCAAATGTTCTCATATTTAAAACTGAGTGAGCATAGGAGCAGATAAACACCGCGTTTGAAGGTTCCATGTCCTGGAGATATTAATTGCACGTGTTCATTTTTTTGAAGGAGAACTTTTAATGCCCAGAATTTTTTCATTGTTACTGGTACCATGTATCATTTTAGGGTGGGCTTGGTGGCAAGTAACAGACATTCAGTTATGACCAGATTTAATTAAGGTGTCAAGTTGTCTAAAGGCTTTCTCTTCCTTTGGCCGGATCCCCAATGTGCTATCCACTGGCACCAGGATTGGGGTTCCCATCACAGCTGGGCAACCTGTTTTCCTGAAAGCCTACCTTGGATTGGCAAGAAAGAGTGTTGAGGAACTTGCCTTGGTTGAAGGGCTATGTTCTATAAGAAAGCAGTTTGTTCTCTTGTAAAGAACTGGTAATTACAGATTTTTAGTTGTTTGGATTAATCTCAGTCCAGGGGAAAGCATTTTTCAGGTGAATCTGGCTGGAACATTCTTAGGCTCAGTTTTAAAGGAGTACTTTCAAGGTAAACATTATGAACTCAGTTGTGGTCATGAGCACCTTGCTAGATTTGAATTATGTAGGTATGGTAGTATAATAGTCTATTTTTGGTGTTTGTGGAAGTAGAACTTGGTGCCGGCACCATAGACTTAGCAGTCAGGGAACTCTGAGTACAGCAGGGAAAGAGAAACTTTAGAAAAATCTCAAAAGGAACAAAATATCTTCAGATTAGCTAATAATGGTGGCTCAGCACTCGGGAGGCTGAAGCAGGCAGACCTGTAAGTTCCAGGCCAGTCAGAGCTACAAAGAAAAATAATACAGATGGTTTTGCTCTGCTTTAATAGATGTGCCTCTTTTCTTTTCAACTGTCATCTGCTCCTGTCCCATGCTGATTTTATTGCATCCCTTATATTTCATCTGTTTATATTTTTCTTACTCTTTTACTTATATTTGATTAAAAAAAAAATTTTCGTGAGGGCTGGGGGAAAGGCTTGGTCAATAAAGTACCTGCCATACAAACATGGTTCCAGCACCCACGGGGTTGTGGGTGTGTCTGTTGGATCCCTGTAGCTCATCCAGTTAGCCTAGCTGAATCCATGAGCTCTGTGTTTGGTGAGACCCTGTCTCAAGACAGTCCAGCAGAGAATGATTGAGAAAGCCTCCTCCTGGATGCACACACAGACAGGAACACATCCATGCACCGCTTCGTCTTTGAGGGGCAGGGCAGGCATGGGCAGTTTCCTCAAGTTCATTCACATTTCTGATCAGGTTGATGTTCAGGTCAATTTAGAAGTAAAAGGTAGTCAAAACCCTCCGTAGAGAGTTTTCTTGAAAATTCTCTCCCCTGCCCCCTGTCCCCTCCCCCCAAGCTGGAACGGTCCTTCTTCCATTGTACTGACTCAAGTATGGTCAGCAATGGTGGTACCATTGTGATGGTTTTTTTATAAAGGTCTTTATGAAAGATTTAGCTGCATGAGCTTAAGAGATAATGCCTTCAGAAATTATGTGGTGAATATTTTCTATGCAAAATATATCTTTACATAACTGTGAATCATTTATTCATACAGGTTTTATAAAGAGTAGAATGAGCCAGGCCTGGTGGCGCAGGTCTGTAATCCCAGCTACTCGGGAGGCTGAGGCAGGAGGATCGCAAGTGCAAGCCCTGTTTGGGCTACAGAGTGAGTTAAAGGCCAGCTTGAGTAACTTAGTGAGACCCTGTCTCAAAATGGAAAGTAAAAAAAACGAGGGCTGGGATACAGCTCCAGTCCCTCAGAGAACAGTGTGTTGTTGATTTGTGAAGTTAGACCAAACCAGTTGTGTGGGGAGTCTAGTTGAGTGTGTGGGTTTGGTGTGGAGGCTCTGAAGCTTAAGTAACCTATTCTCCTAAGAGAGACTGGTCACTAGCTTATCAGTTTTCAATTCACTTTAAAAAATTACAGATAGTTCTTGTAAGACCGGCTTTGTCATTTCATATTTAAAGTGAGATTTGAGTTTTTCAGAAATGTTTGCTTGTTTTGTTGAAATTTTTAAAAAAATCAGGAATGAGTCAGTAATTAATTCCCTTTTATGTTCAATATTTAGAAATAGTAGTACTTACTGCTATTAAAATGCAATTAAACCATATTTCTAATTGTTAAAAAGGAAGGATGCCCTCACACTTTTTGAACTCACTTTTAGGCTTAGGTGGTATTAAGAATCTCAAAATCATTGATGGTATGATAACTGCTATTATATTAGAAGTTAGAACTTAAAATTAATTTAGAATAACTCATTGCATACTGATAAAGCATTTCAGTTAAAAATCCTGTACAGATTGGGCGAGAAGACTGGCATTGCACTGCGCCACGGCGCGCCTCTGCTGTACGGTTTAATAGAGGCCGGTCCAAGTCTTCCGTCTTGTGTGTTTGGTCCTTTGAGAGACAGCATGTCATTGTAGCATAGAAGATCCACCGTAAGCTGGTGAGGGATGAACGCCTTAGTGGAATTGTGGGGAATGCTTTGCCTTAAACCCAACTGCCCTAAAGCGTACTGCCTAGGTCAGATCTCCTGACGACATCATGAAGTGGTTTTTTTTGTTTGTTTGTTTGTTTTGTTTTGTTTGTTTGTTTGTTTGTTTATTTGGCAGTTCTTGACTTTTCCCACTGGGTAAATTTGGGAGACACACTGAAAAGGGGCCAAACTGTGTTAACACTGCTGTTCTGCTAATTCAGTGCTGTTAGTTTGTTAATAGAGTGACTGCTGTTGCTTCTCTGCCGCTTGGTATGATATCTGCATAGATCTACTTTAATTTCCATGTAGTTTATCCCAGTCACTTGGTCATCTGGGCTACCTGCGTTGTGTCTGTGCAACCGATGGGTCACGGCTCTGGGATTTGGGGTGTTTCCTGGTGATAGCCCTCCTAAGTGGTATTCTTTGGTTCTTGCCTCGCCGTAACTTCTTCTGAAACTCTGTTTCTTTGCTTCGCTAGTACGCTGGGGAGGAGGAGGAGGAAGGGAGCGGCAGCAGTGAAGGATTTGAGCCCCCTGCCACAGATGGGCAGTTCTCTGGGGCCAGGAATCAGCTGCGCCGCCCCCAGTATCGCCCTCCATACCGGCAGCGGCGTTTCCCGCCTTACCACGTGGGACAGACCTTTGACCGTCGCTCACGGGTCTTTCCCCATCCCAACAGAATGCAGGTAAAATGCACCTGAGACTCCTCCTCAGCAGTCCTCACCCTTCGTCCTTCTCTGCCTCCTCCTCTTCCTCCTCCTCCTCCTTCAACTCCAGCTACCGGAAGTAACACATTGCTTGCAGCTTCCCATGCTACCAAAGCTGAGGCAAGGCCCGCTCTGCCTTTTCAGAGCACTTGTGAACACATTTTTGGAAGTACATCGTGAGCCACGCATATCATATGGGACAGTGGGTAGGGGCTAGTTTGTAGATGGGTGAGGAAAACAAGCCAGGCATGGTGATGCATGCTGAGGCAGGAGGAGCCCAAGTTCAGGGCCAGCATGAGCTAGGTACTGAGACAAATGAGTATGTGTAAGAACTTGGGACTCTGCTCTCAAAAGGGCTTACATTTTAATCCTGCTTCTGCTACTGGTCATTTCAAATTTGGGGGAAATCAAGCTTTAGAGAAATGAAGGTCGCTTGTTAAATGGAGGCATTGAATACCTTTGCTAGAATGTTCTATGAAACATGAGGGTGGAGCACAATGTAGGGTGGAAAACGTGAAGTACCAAGTTAGATGAGAGCTGTTTGTCTGCTGAGCTACCAGAGTGGGGACTGCGGAGTGCTGGAAATGAGTAGAGCCTTTGTGAATATGTTAATAAGCTTTATTTCAATTCCCAGGGAGCATGGAATCGGGTCCTTATTTATCACTAGCCACAGCTCTTTGCTCCTTAGTGTCCTTGGGTTTCAAACCCTCACCCACACACCACCCCCCCCGAAATGTTTTGACTGAACGTTATGTTCAATCTCTTGCAACACTCCTCCCATTCCCATCGTGCATGACTGTTGTTTCTGCAAGGCTTCTTGTTTTTCCCCTTCTAACTCTTCAACAGCTGCCCCTGACAAATGTGCTAAAAATAACAAGCAGTGTCAGATATATGGAGACACTGGGTACGTGAGGCATAGTAGGCATCTTCAGGGCAACACTAAGGCTTCTAGGAAATGAAAGCAAGAGCAGTCAGCCAGATTGTAACACTCGTTATTTCATGTTAGCAGTGTCTTCCTGGGGTAATCGTATATTTGGCATGCATAAGGCATAATTCCTGAAGCCACTGTTTTTGCTTTTGTTTCTGTTTTTACGTGTCTTTAGAAAGAGTGTAGTTCACACTAAAGATTGGTGTAAAATGATGCCTTAATGTCGTAGAAAGAGTATCCTGTGACCTGAGGCCGATTTTTCTAGCAGCTTGCTTATTCTTGGCAGCACATAGCTGCATGTGGTTGTTTGGAACGCATGCTGACCATAGCTATTCCATCTTGGAAACAAAACCCATGTTAGGCGTCTGCAGCAATTTTTCCACTAGAGTCTTTCATGCATACTACTGGGTTGTGTTGGCAAGTAGTTACTAAGTCTCCTTAAGCCAGTTCAACAGCTCAAACAGAATACTTGGTAAAGCTTTCTTACATGTAGCTAGGCAGCTTCGGGGTCATTGTTGTAAATTAACTTACAAAGTCAAGTTAAAAACTCTTCAAGTTCAGATAGGAGAGGTTTGGACCCCTACTGCAGAGTGGGGTTCCATGGAGCAGTAGCCGGGCAGCATGGGAAGTGATGTGCAGCATGGTATTTGTGTGATGCTTCAGGTCGTATATCAGCAGCCAAATGTCTCCCATTTCCAAGTGTGATGATTATGTGCGTTTGCAAGGGAGAGCCCCCGAAGCTTCTCAGGAGAATAATTGATGTGAGGAGGAAGCAGCACTCTGTGGGACCTGCTGGCTGGCGGATGTTTGAAATCCATCCTAATTTTGTCCTATCTTTGGCCACACGAAATGAGCAAGTGTGGCTTCCATATTTTTGTTGTTTTTCTTACAGCTAGAGACTTGAGTGTTTTAAAAATTAGCACCTTTGGTGACTGGGACAGTGGTTCTCGAAGCACTTGCCACACAAGCATGGGCTCAGCTCCCCAGGAACCACGTAAAGCTTTGCCTAGCGGTGTATATATGCAGTGCCAGCTCTCACCTTCAGCAAGACTGGGGACAGACACAGGAGAAGCTCCAAAAGCTTGCAGGCCAGCCAGCCTGACCACCACAGCAACCAACAGCAAAAGATGCAGTTTCAAACATGGTGGGCTACGAGGACCCACGCCCAGCTGGCCATGGTGTTCCACACCCGAGGCTGAGGCCAGCTTGGTCTTCAGAGTGAGTTCCAAGGCAGCCAAGGGTATAAAAACAGTCCCATCCTGGGGGGGGGGAAAGAAGAAGAAGAAAGAAGGAAACCAAACACAACGATAATGAATCAGTGACTTTTCTGCCAATCTCCGTTGGTGGTGGTGTGGTCAGGATATTATTGCAGGCTTATGTGATTAGAAAGAATGGTGAGAGCTGGAGAAGGAGGGAGTGGGCTGAGATATTGGGAAGACAGGTAACTGCTGCGAAAGCTCAGCAAGGACCTTTGTCTTGCTGTAAATATGATGAAGCCATCTGAGCAAAGAAAAAGCATCATGAAGTTATCCACACTTGGTGGCCAAACTGTAGGAGACAGTCAGCAAGTCAAGATGGTGCTGGTCGGATTTGGTAACTCAGAGGACAAGTTTAAATGTGGCAGAGAGGGGCAAAAGAGACTGTGTTATTTGATGCTCCTAATGGGTGATAGTGATGGGGTTGGGTTTTCTGTAGCTAATGAAGTGTGGGATCGTGGCAAGATATTTAATTGATTGGGCTTTTGGGTGCTGAGTTGCCTCTGGCCTCACTTGGCCCTTACTTAACATATAACGAACTTACTGCTAAATCAGTTAGAGGCAGATCGAGGTAGGCATACACATGGAACATGTCTGTCTGCATGTTTATGTCCTGTGAGTGTACTGCTTACAGACCCCAAAGCGGGGAAACCTTAGCAGTGCTCAGCATGCCACATCCCTAGTTGTTTGTTTCTGGGTGTAGTTCTTAGACAGAAAAAGCCCCTTTCTAGAAACGTTTACTTTATGAGCTGGGTCAGAGAAAATACTGGTACAAGCCTTGAACATTCTGTGCCAAAAAGGCAGGAAGTACTCTAAAGAATGTTGGAGAGTTGTCAAGAGGCTGTAAGCCAGCATGCAGAGTTCTTATTGGCCAGTAATGAATGTAGCAGGATTATGGCTCGCTGAATAAAACCTAAAACCCACAAGCCCATACAGTCTTAAGTAAATACATGAACATATGAAATATTTGAGGAATAGACATTTACAGGCTGTGAAGGGACTTCAATACAAAGCATTAACTAGAAATTGCCACCATCCTCCAAGGTGAATGTCGTCAGTGTTATGCCACCTTACAGGGTGGGAGAAAAGTAGATTATTCTGCTGCTTTGTGGCTTTCCTGTCGGGAACATGAATTAAATGTACTGTAACCCACATTTAGGAGTTCAGATCATGAAATCCAAGAATGATGAAACGTCCTAGCTTAAAGAAAGAAATTTAACACAGGATTCTGCGTAGACCTTGCTGAAGGGCCGTTGACACGTGGTGAACTATAATGCAGCCTGAGGGGTGTGCAGCACTTCTGTCTGTGATTGTTTCTAAAGGAAAGACACAGCTGTGGTTTCAAGAGGCTTACCCGCCTCAATCAGTGATAGAATAGAGGTAGATAGGGTTAGTTTGCTTCATGTGATGAGAACAGACATGTTCTGATTTGAACATGAAGCCCTCCCTCATCCAGAGTGAAATACAATGAATCTATAAGGCGGCTAGTGGGCCTTCCATTGAGTGGAAATGCTCATGGTCCCTTTTTCCTGAAGAGGTGAAGGATGCTATTTGGCTCTAAAGAGAAGCAAGGAGATACTTTTTTTTTTTTTTTTTTTTTTTTTGAGACAGGGTCTCATGTAGCCTAGATTGATCTTGGACTCATGGTGATCCTCCTGCCTCAGTCCTCTGAGTACTGGGGTTGCAGGCTTGTGCCACCATGCCAGGCTGGGGTGGGTAATTGTTTTGTGAATGTATATGTGTGGGTGTCAGAGGTCAGTGACTCTACATTATTATTGTTATCATCATTATTTCTGCTGCTGTTGTGTGTGTTTTTGAGGGAGGAGGTTCTTTTGCTTGAGTGTATGATTGATCTGTATGCATGCCTGGTGCCCTTGGAGACCAAAACAGGACATTAGAACCCGTAGAATTGGAGTTCTGAAGTTACAGATGGTTGTGGGCTACTGTGTGGTTGCTGGAAACTGAACCCAGGTACTCTGGAATAGTGGCCAGTGCCCTTAACCTCTGAGCCATCTCTCTGGTCCCCTCTTATTTTTGAGGCAGAATCTTTCAGTGAAACTCATTCGCCAGTGAGTTCCAGAGATCTGCCTGTCTCTGCCTCCCAGTTACGGGATTATAGATGCATGCCTGGCTTTTTACACGAGTACTAGGAATCCAGATTCAAGTCCTCCAATGTACAGGGCAAGCACTTTGCTGGCCGAGTGCTCTCTTCATCATGTGGGTCCCCAGGTGCAAACCCAGGTCAGAAGTCTTAGAGACAGGCCAGCCTAAGAGGCTTTAAACTGGGGGTGAGGGGTAGCGGGGTAAGTGGCTGCACAAATGTAATTCTAGCACTTGGTAGACAGAGGCACAAGGATCTCACATTTCAGGCTAGCCAAGGCTGCATTGCAATACCTTGTCTTCACAGGCCCCCCCCCCCAAAGAAACAACCCTCAGATGCTTTTAGCTTTTACGCTAGACGTAAGCAGGTGAAAACAAGCTACAGAGAAGGGCTATAGGTAAAGGTGTGTTTAAGATTTGTC
Organism: Rhombomys opimus; assembly: GCA_010120015.1. Lineage (NCBI taxonomy): Eukaryota > Metazoa > Chordata > Mammalia > Rodentia > Muridae > Rhombomys > Rhombomys opimus. Next base: position 1,042,405 of record REGO01000488.1, on the reverse strand, counting down.
AGTAATGAGTTGAACCCAAAAACCCAATTCTTAACTCCTCCTCCAAGGCTATGCTCAGCTACCTCTGGCTGTGGGTAAGCATGGAATGAACTTGTGACAGCAGTGGTATGGATGGGAAACCACTGTAAGTTAATGCGTCAGTGCATTTGGTGTTTCCTTTTATTATAAATAAGTTATTTTAGTTTTGGTGCTGGGAACCAGTTCTTTCACATGCTATATGAGAGCAGTGCCTGCTGGGCTATAGCCCAAGCCCTCTTCTCAGTATTGAAAGCGTCAGATTTTAATGTGGGGAAAGCTAGGTGCTCTGTGCCAAGGAAGGGGAAAGGCAATTAGAGTAGGAATGTTTTCCTAGGCCTCTCCTGTCATTCATAAAAATAACAGCAGGCCGCTGTTCCTGGAGCCTCGGGCTGGGTAACAAAGCTCTTGACTCAGATTTACTTTTTTAAAGCCAGTTTTCTGTGTGCTTTGAGCCTCCTTGCCTTGTGTCCGGGCTCATTTCCAGCTGTTGTTGCCCTCTCTAGGCTGGTGAGATTGGAGAGATGAAGGACGGAGTCCCCGAGGGAGGACAGCTCCAGGTTCATCGGAATCCGACTTACCGCCCGAGGTTCCGCAGGTAGGAGTGTTTGCCACAGGTGTTGTGAGGGGCAGCAGAGTGGACGAGGGCACTGTGTGTCTGCTTCCTGGCTGTCTTTACTGTGGGAAGCTGCGGTGGCTTTGATCACAAGCCTGAGCATTTGTTTGTGTGTGGTGAGCATGACGCCCGGGGCTTCACACAGGCTGAGGTACTCTCTTTACAGCCAGAATGCTGCTCTCCCTTTAACTGGGGGAAGCCCGTGGCCTGCAGCTTTACGTCACATAAATTTACTTTTTACTTCTTTCCTGTTTTGACACAGGGTCTTACTGTGTAGCCAAGTCTGGCTTCATGTTTATTATGTGTTGCAGGCTGGCACCTAACTTGAAGTCCTCATTGCTCCGCCTCCTAGCCTCCCAGGTCTGGAATTATAGGTGTTTGACACTATGTCTAGCTTAAGCTTAACTTTTACTAAACTAAACAAAATAAGCATTAACTGATGGGCAGCTTAACGTGCCAGAAATAGAGGGAAATTGAGATAGTAAAACATTCTAATCATTAAGGTAGTCAGTTGGGGCTGTTGAAATATGGCTCTGGAACACAAGGCCCATAAAGAGTTGGGAGTTGAGTGGCTCTGTGTGCTTTGGTGTGTTTCTGGGCTCTGCTGGGTCCACCAGGTCTGTACCTTAGACAGTTAAAAAGATCATTCAAAGCTGGAGGCGAGGGAAGTGGATTTCTGAGTTCCAGGCCAGTCAGGGCTAAACATTGAGACCTTGTCTCACAAAACAAAAATGGGTGGAGTTTTCACTGGTAAGAACTTTAAACTGAACATTTAGTCTGTGATACTGTGATGCTTGCAGAACATCCTGGCTATGGGAACCACTGACATTACTTTCGGTGAAGGGTGGGCCATTTTAATGTGCTTTGTCTCTTGCTATTCCCTGTTTGTCTCAACTTCCTGAACCCTTAGATGCCTTGGGTAGCTGTTTTGTCTTTATCCTTAAGTGTGTGTGCGTGTGCCTCAGCGTGTACAGGGAAGACGGAGGGCACATCTCTCCCACCGGTTCTGGGGAGGGCAGCTGCTCTTACCCACAGAGCTGTCTCAACCGTGGAAACTTCATCACAGAGGCTTTTTTGCTCGTTCCTTCTCACCCTTGAGGTGACGGGGACAAATGGCCTTCTGGATGCTGTGTCTTATGTGTTGCTCCACCTCTGTCTGAGTCTTGGCTGTCAGAGAACTGGTCCAGCTCTTAGCCTCTGGAACATTTGCATGTGTTTTCCTCGTTGAACATGTTAGCCAGGTTAGCAATAGGGATTTATTAAAAAGGACCTTTCTTACACGGTTGATTCCAGTTTTAGCGGTAATGGTTAATGACTCCTTGCTAAGGAGTCTCACAGCTTTGGTCTCTTCTGGGTCATCTTTTGTGGAAGCTACATCCTGAGCCAGGCTTCTTTTCCCATTTTCCTTGGTGCATATCAAAGTGCCTGGTGGGATCCTATGTATTTACTTTGTTTTCCTAAAAAATATGTAAACAAGCGAAGGAGAAAATAATGGAGGAATAAGGTTTTTCACCAAAACTTCATCCACTGGTCTGGTCTATGGATGATTCAATAAGTACTTTATCACTTGAGTCAATAGTAAACTAATCCCATGTCCTTGGGGACCCCACCCCCCCCACACACACACACACAACCCACTCCACCCCACCCCCCTGCACCACCCGTCAGCCCGCACATGGCCTTCGGCTGGCCCATATGTGTTCTCACGTAGCTTCTGTGCCCTGTCTAGGGGACCTGCTCGCCCACGACCTGCCCCTGCTATTGGAGAGGCTGAGGATAAGGAGAATCAGCAAGGGGCCAATGGTCCAAACCAGCAGTCTGCCCGCCGTGGATTCCGACGCCCCTACAACTATCGGCGCCGCCCCCGTCCCCTGAATGCTGTTTCACAAGATGGCAAAGAGGTGAGACCTGCAGCCAGGAGGGACACGCCCCAGATCGTTCTTAATTGTGCCATCTTTCTTCATAGTCTTTATGGTCTTCTGGGTGTGAAACTGAACGCTTAACAAGCACAACATTTTGCTCAGGGTCCATCTGTAGAGAATATTCTCTGCCTGTAACATGAGCTGCAGTTAAACAATCTCTGGAGGAAATACTGGAGCAGGGGTTGGGAGCTGTGGGTGAAGGACAACAGTTGATAGAGGAGAAAGCCCTGGTGAGTGAGCAGTTCTGTGCTGTGGACTCTAGGGAGGAAGGTATTTTATTGGCCAACTAGCGGCCACTTAATTTCTGACTCACGCATAAAAGACAAGTGAAAATCTGGCTTGCTGTCTTTCTTTCTAGAGGAAATTCACTTTTGAGGCATGTTACTCTTGAAGGCTACTCAGTCCTCTGAAGCATTTTACTTGTGGTTTTGCTCTGTTTCAGACCAAGGCAGGTGAAGCACCAACTGAGAACCCCGCTCCCGCCACTGAGCAGAGCAGTGCCGAGTGACCCTGGCTCCCGGGCACCTTCACCACCAGCAGGGTGAGCCTTGCACTCTCAGGAGCACCCCTGTGCTTCCACTATGCCCCTTCCTGGTCTCCACTGCACCCGGGAGGCTGAAGGGCATAGATGGCTGCTCAGTGTATTTGGGATTTGACCCTGTTTGCGTAAGTGTGGTATAAATAGGGAGACAGGTGTAATGCCTGCCACTTTTTGTAGATACCCTTTGTTGACTCAGATTCTTACGTGTGTGGATTTGGGTGCATGTGCCACATGCATGGAGGTTGGAGGACAACTTTGAGGAGTCAGTTGTTTTGACCATAGGATCTGGGAGTGGAACTCAGAAAGCTTATTTGTATAGTGAGCAGAGCTTGCTTTTTCCTCTTGTTCTCCATCTTAACCTTGTTGAGACATGGTCTCAATTAGCCCATTGGCTAGACTGGCTGGCTGGTGAGCTCTGGAGATCCTCTCTATCTCCTATGGGACACTGGGGTTGCAGACAAACCACTGCCATCCACATCCTGTGAGTGCTGGGAACCTCACTTGTCCCCATGGTTGTGTGGCAGGCCCTTTACTGAGCCATTTCCCCAGCAGTGACACTTAGGAAAACCCAGTGCTGTTTTGGTATCTCCTAGCCAATGTCACTATTAATGTTTTGGTTTTCTGAGATAATCTTTCAGTAGCCAGATGTGGTGGCATATACCTTCATTTCTAGTGCTTGGAGGGCAGACACAGATAGTTCTCTTTGAGCTCAAGGACAGCCAGGGCTACGAAATAGAGAGGCCCTGTATCAAAGAACAAAGAAAGACAGTCTTCTTATGTCCCCCATGCTGTCTGAACTCAACAGTGCTTTTAAGTGCTGGGGTTGTAAGCATGCGCCACCACAGTGGGCTCAGCTTGATAATTTAGAACTCTCTGGTCAGGGCCTGGTTTTCCATTTCATAAAGTGTTACCTGAAGCATCTGTTTTGGTTTTTGCTGTTCTTCCAAACAGCGTTACTTGTCTTGTGGGTGCGCCTCTGCGGTTCTGGCCTGCATGGGGACTAGGGATTGAGCAGTTTATATGGTGCATTGACACCCAGGGCTGTTTGGAGAGCAAACTGATGACTAGGGCTGTCATAGGAGGGCTTGAAATAACACTGAGGTACTCAAATGGGGAATGGAGAAGAACAGCCCTTTTCTCTGCCTTGCCAAAGATCTTGTCAATGCTATTTGTGTAGACTGAAGTGTAGCCAGGGAGATGCACCTGTCAGAGGGTCAGGCCTAAGAGTTTATTCCATACATGATTTATTGGGAAAGACAGACAGACTAGGGCTCATTCTGTGACTCCAGGTGGCCTACAACTCACTGTGTAGTCTTAAACTTTGGCTTGAGTGTTGGAATGACAGGCATGTGCTACCATACCTGGCTCATTCCCACCTGGGTTTTTACCTATCGCCCTTCTAACGGGTTTTTATGTATTTATCTCCTGCTACCCTTGGGCACTGTAAAACCTACTCTGCCGGTGCTGTTTTTGACAGTGCGATTTTGGGTTTGTAATGAGCTTCCTTGTGCAGTGCTGTGGGGTTGGAGTTGCTGTCCTGTAGGGCATACTGCTGTGCTGGTTGGCAGCACCATTCCTTGTTTCTGTAGGCAGAATGGACACAGTCCTCTTTCAGGACCTACACTAACCCACTCAGCTGTGAACAGTTAGGCTCAGAGCATACAGGCCTGGCAGTCCCCTCTTTCTACTTTCAAATTACCTAAAAATAATTTTTGCCTGTTTGTCATTTAACGGTTGATCATTGCGTATCACTCTTGCTAACTTGCTAAATTTGATTTTAATTTCTTCCAGGTGACCTTAAGAATTAATGACCATTCAAAAACAAGGCAAAAAGCACACCCACGACCTTACCAACACCAAAGAAACATCTAAGCAATAAAATGGAAGACTAACCAAGATTGGGACATTAGAATGTTTACTGCTATTCTCTACGAAACCAACAACTGCAAAGGGAATGAGCCAGCAAGTGTCCATCAGGCTGCATCCCGGGAACCTGCACAGGTGCAGGAGAGCGGCCTCCCCAGTTTCAGCAACCACTAGCTTTATATTTTTTTCCTGGTTTTTACTGTTTTGGTAATATGAATTAAAAGAAGAAATATTAATACCACATGGGGATTGCCCCAACCAAAGAAATCTGAAATATATAGTAAATGCTCTTTTTCCTTTGTTGTTCATTTTGGATGCTGGTGCTAAACTTCCAAGTGTCATGATTTAAGAAGAAATTTTATGCCCTTATTTATTCCTAGGATGAGGGGAGAACATTTTTGCTTTCTTAACCTAGCTCTCTCTGAAATGTGCAGTAACAAGTTCCTCAAAAAATAAAATTTTTACCTTCAAAGGAAAAGCTCCGTAACGAGTGTATTTTTTTTTTTTCCTTTTCTTTTGTTGGTGTGTATGGGTGTTTTGCCGGTGTGTATGCTGGTGTGCCACATGAGTGCCTGGTGCTTTTAGAGGCCTGAAGAGGGTGTTCTATCTCCTGGAAGTACAGGAGTTACAGGTGGCTGGGTACTGGGAATCAGAGTGGTCCTCTGGGATCAGCCTGTTGCTCTGTTTTAAATGTACATTGCTGTTTTGCCAGCAGGTAATGTGAGGGTATCGGATCCCCTGGGACTGGAGATACAACAATGTGAGCTGCCGTGTCAGAACTGGGAATTGAACCTGGGCTCTTTTCAGCCCCACAGCCTGTACTCTGACCAGCATCTCCGGAGTCTCATATTTTCCTGTATTGTGTATTTTTCTCACATCATATTTTCCTGTATTATGTATTTTTCTCACATCATTCAGGTCACTGGTTTAATGTTAGATGCTGAGCCAAACACAGATGAGTTTGTGTATCGTATGTTTTGTCGTGAGGTTGAGAGCATAGGAACTGGGTGGGTGTCTTTGAAATGTGCAACTTAGAGATAAGTTCATTTCTGGTAGGGAGTGGGTAGGCATGAGGCGTTGCTGGCTGGATTTCCTGACCAGTCAACAGAGCAGACAGCTGGATAACCTTGACAAGGTAGACAGTTCCCAATCTACTGTCCATTTACTGTAGACTTAGGAAAAACTCATTAACGTAATGCCTGAGGTTTTTGACACCGAACTGCTATGTCCTATGTGTGCACGGTAGTCTGGCTGTTCGTTCACTCAGACCCTGCATGCCCATAGCCTTCAACTAAAGTGGAACAGCACCTAGACCCTTGTCTTGACCTCTGACAAGGTAAATGCCCTGTGAATAGTTCTGAGGCTGAACCCAAACATTGTTTGGGTGAGAGTGACAAGAAAAGGTTCCCTCTAAATACTTTGGGGGCGTAAGTCTCATTTTCATAGGGAAACTTTTCCTTTTACATGGACCCTTGTGGATCATTACTTTACCCAGTGCTTAAGTAGAGTGAGTCATGGGATTAAGATGACTCCAAGTGGGCCAAAGTGCCAGTAAGAGATGGGAGATAGAACGGCGACAGGGTCAGCTCTTGAACAGATGACAGCAAGGGGGGAAGCAATCCGAATGTTTTAAGAGAACATAAGAGAATGAAAATATACATGTATAAAGCATATACAAACAGTTTTTGGTGGGTAGAAAAAGAAAAGCGTCTGAGATGAATGTTTTCCATGAGCTGAGTGATGGATCCCACACTTGGATTAATTGTGCTATCTACAGCACCCTGAAGCACTCCATGCCAGCTAGACACTGCAGTCCTCTCCCCATCCCCAGCTGTATTCATGAGGGGGTAGCCATAATCAGAAAGACAGCAGGGTTTCTACACGGTTCTGCTGCAAAACCCTGCTCTTCTGTCTGCTCTACAGAGTCTGTATTCTCTGGTCCTCACCAGCAGGAAAGTTGGCTTTCCAGGTACCATCTCAGCATCTTTCCACACATCCAAGTAGGCAGTTTGGTCCAAAACATGGAAATATGTGTCTCCCTGTTGGCTTCAGCCAGGCTAGCTGCTGAGCTATTCCTTGGACAACTCTTTGGGCTTATTTAATAAAAAGAATAATTATTTAGTCAGGATGGTGTTTGAGTAGTGTGTTTGTGTATGCTCACATAGACTACAGGTTGGGTTTTTGTTCGGTTGGTTTGGTTTTTATGTGTGTTTTTTTTTGTTTTCTTTTGAAACAGGGCTTTTCTATGTAGCCTTGGCTGTCCTGGACTCTGTAGACAAGACTGTCCTCGAACTCTCAGAGATCCTCCTGTCTGCCTCCCTGAGTGCTGGGATTACAGGCTTGTGTCACCACACCCAGGCTGTAGTTTTGTTTTTTATGTGTTTTACATATTCCCATATCTGCTGATCCCCTTTCTCTTTTAAACCTACGTTCTTTTTTTATTGTGGTATGTGTGCATGTGATATTTTGAATTCCATTTGGTTATTAGTATTGGTGTCAGGAACACTGGCAACTTGCCAGTAATTTTTATGGGACTGAGGAAATTCTTTCTCCCCCAACAACTGCCTGTGTGTCCTCAGGACATTAACTGGCCTAATCTCATGTAGGCCTTCAGCCAGTCACTATCTAAAATATAATTTCTTCAGGTTTATTTGTAAGCTTGCATGTGAGTGCTGATACAAGTGAAAATTAAGAGGATCATTCCCCTCCTTTGACATACGGTTTCTAGGATTTTGGTGGCATGCACCCTTACATGCTGAGCCATGTCAGTGGCCCCTCGTTTTTGTCAAAATCGGAAGCAGAGACGACAAAAGAAAATCTATTTAGTGTGTGTGTGTGCACATGCCACAGTGTGTGTGGAGGTCAGAGAACACGTACAGTTGATTCTGTCCTTCCACCATGTGGTTGTAGGTACTGGCTTCGAGCTGGCTTTGCAGGAAGAGCCCTAAAAGGTTGGTTGGTCTCCATCTGTCCCTGTCTCTCTGTGTCCCTGCATCTATGTGATTCCTGCTCCCCTCCCCTCCAAACCCTCTTCTCCCTCCCAAATTCATGATTTACTTACTACTATAAATGTGTGTGTATGTGTGCATGTGCGTATAACTACCCGAATCCATTCAGCATTGATCATATGCACATGCTGAGGGCTGACCGCTTAGGATTGGACAATATGTGTAGGAATTCATGCCTGAAAAAAAAAACCGATTTTCCATCCACACACCCCAGCAGCCACTAAGCATGTGTAGTTTTCCTTCTGGTAGTGAGACCACGTTAATTTTCCCTGTTCCCATTGGCATTCAACTAGGTTTGTCATTGTGTGGGTCTTGTTCAGGCAACCATATTGTAATGATTTCATAGATAGGTTCCATGTATATCCTTGGGCACTAACAGTGGACAACCTGGGCTTCCGGCTTTTACAGTCTTTCAGACCCTTCTGCAATTTCCCCAGAGCCTTAGGTGTAAGAGTTTTACTGCATGTGTAGCAGCTGGGCTTGGGCAGGCAGGCAGGACACAGAGGCAGCTACATAGAAAAGCCCTGTTTCAAAAGAAAACCAAAATGCTCTTCATTTGGCAGTTGTTTATCTCTGATAGTCTATCTGTTGCAAAAAGAAACTTCTTGGATGACACATGAGCATCAATCAGCTACCCTGTATTTTTTTCAAACTGCTCAAAGCCAAATTTTATACTCCTGGAGGAAGAACCTTCAAAGGAAACAACCAAATTAAAACAAACAGCCCAGAATGAGAGTCTGCGCTGGGCTTCAACTTCACTTTACCTTGTGAAGGCTTTTTTTTATGTGTGTGTTTCCTTGCCCTGATTCTGTCTGCACCTGTTTGCTCTGATTGAGCCTTTCCCCCCTACCTGTCACGCTGAACATTTACCTGCCCTTTGCTTTAAGTGGCAGAGAAAAGGAACCCTATCAATATGGTAACACTATGAGAGCCAGTTCTGGGGAGGAGGCTTTTTGGTCAGTTCAGATTGATTCTTCAAAATCTACCATGTTCTATTTTGTAGTACAAGAAGTGTTTTACTAATGTCAATTAGTTGTTACTTGGTGACAGTGCTAACTTATCCTACATCCATGCTGCTTCAGTAATGTAACATTCTTAGTTCTGAGGAGAGACATAGGAAACTAGATTCCACGTGTTGACTGGCTTATAACGTCTGAGCCCCAGCCTATGAGAAGGGCCGAATCTTAGCTCTTCTGCTCTGAAAATCCACCTGTAGACTCACTTAGGGCTCATATAAATCCATCTTAACTATTTGGGAAGTTTAAGGAACTGGATAGAGGGGGAACTAGAAATGTTATATCAGGTCTGTAATCCCAGTTGTTCTTGGGGGGGTAGATGTGGAAGGATTTAGAATTCAAGGCTAATTGTCAGCTACCAGTGAAACTGAGGTCTGTCTCAAAAAGGCTAAACAGTCCAGTGTTTGAGATAACATGAGTCAAGAGAAAGCTCAATAAAGAGCAAGTGACGATCAGAAGTGGATTCTCATCGCCACTATATGACACCTTATTCAGCTGCCAAAATTGAAAGCCAATGTGCTAATTCTTCATATTGCAAGCAGCTTTAAAAGGGCAATTATGTGCTCCTTCCCCACACAAGGGCAAAGACCCCTCGTTTAAAAATGTTCACTCACATGCACAGAACAACCAGTGACTCATCTCTACAACTAAGACCACTAACTTTAAAAGCTGTCTGTGAAAGAGTTGAGGAAAGGAGACATAAAAGGAGGAAGTGCACACCAAAGTTACCAGAAAGGGGACGACTGGAAGCAAGTCAAAACACCAGGAGACAAAGGAACTGTCAGAAAAGGGAACAAACTGCTAAGGAATAAAGCTTTATCTGAGCGTGTTGGGAGAGGGTTTTCTTAACCACACTGAGTTGCTGAAGGTATCACCTTAAGGGATCCTTGAAGCAAACAGACAACTGGCGAAGAACTCAAGAAAGATCTCCATAGTCTCACCAACCCTATGGATGAGGATGGTGCCATTCCTCCTACTAAAGATGTATTAACAGGAGGCGAGAAGGAATGTGGCCAATGCAGTGTCCTAACAAGTTCTGAATTCCTAAAGAAGGTGAATGCATGTTTAGAAGAAGAAAATGGCAACTAAGAAACGACGTTGTCTAAACAAACAATTTCTGGGACCAAACAGAAACAGAAAGGCCTGGGAGGTTAGTGAGCATGTGAATACACAAAAAGGGCTGAGAGATGGCTCAGTGGTTAACAACATAAATCCTGAGATAAAATAGAGAAAGACCAGTTCCACAATTTTGAACCAAATTTGAAGTAAGTTTTAATTAAATACTGGCCAAGTTGATCCCTGACTTCCTAGGGACTAGCCAGGAGTCATGTTTTGCAGGGGCTTAATAAGGCAAATTCCATAAGTCATCAGGTCCAATCAGGGTCAAGCATACATCCTGACAAAATTCCTCTCTAGGTATCTCTCTAGGTATCTACAGCCAAGACCTGTTTGGGACAGTCAAAACATGTGGCTTGGTATTTGAACTACAACTCCCAGCATTCCAGGAAATAATCTTGTCCTTGGGTAAGTGGGGCTGACAGGTTAATTATGGCTCTTGCAAAGAATACTGGCTGCTCTCGCAGAGGACCCTGGTTTGATTTCCAGCAGATCACATAGCAGATCACAACTATCTCAACTCCAGTTCTGGTTAATATAGTTTTCTGCCCAGTCATTAAGGACCAGGGTCAGAACCCCAGCACCCACGTTTAGCACCTCACAACTTCTTGTAACTCCAGTGTCAAGGGATCTGATATGTTCTGGCCTGAGGCACCTGCACATACATGTGCTGACACCCCAAACTACATAAAAAGAGAGGGAAGGGCCCCTCCAGATCATTAGTCACTTTATTTCATGCAGTTGCCATTCTTTTCTCAGATGCTTCCCCTTCCCTACATGATACAGACTCAGCAACTGCCATTGGACTTTCGTCAATTTCATCTATGAAATTTCAATGATTTAGTTAGGGTTTCAATTGCTGTGAAGAGACACCATGACCATGGCAACTCTTATAAAGTAAAGCACTTATTTGAGGCTAGCTTACAGTTTACACTATCGTCATAATGATAATGATGATAACTATCATAGGGAAACATAGCTGCTTGCTGGCAGATGAGGTGCTGGAGAAGGAGCCGAGAGTTCTATCTCTTGATCCAAAGGCAGCGGAAGGGGACTGTGGGCTACTTTGGGAATAGCCTGAGCAAAGGCCTGCCCCACAGTGAAGCACTTCCTCCAAGTCCACACCTACTCCACCAAGGCCACAACTCCTAATAGTGTCACTGCCTATGGGCCAAGCATTCAAACACGAGTCTATACAGACCATTCCTATTCAGTCCACCACATTTACCCTCATACAGTCCTTCTTCCTGCTCTGTTCCTCCCTTCTTTTTTCTCTTCCTCCTCCTCCTTCATAGTTGGGCTAGGCACATCTTCATATGTTTCTCCCAATTTACATATAGCTCACTAAATAAGCCAAGTAAGCAGGCAACACGCTATATTTTATCTCTATTGTAGCCTAGCCTATTTCCTTCTTACTGATATGGAAAATGTGCCTCGGAAACATTCTTAGGCTGCTCTCGGGCTAATTAATGCCAGCTGCTGTCCTAACAGCATTCAATTCGACTGGCTGGCTTAGTAGACATTTTTCTTGCCAGTGTGATGGGTTGGGTGGCTTTCCCCAAGCATGTTATTCCCAGTGGCTAACCAGGAATAAATTTTCCTATATGCTGTGGCTCTGTCACCTTTAAAATGTGGTTTTAATCTTAGTTGACATGCAGCCACTACACAGGGCCACTAAGGAGCCATTTTGCTTCAGACAAGGAGTACAAATCCCTGTTGCTAATGGTGTATAAGTCATCATGATGCTGGGGAAACGGTGCAAATGTGTTACAGCACGGTCTGGTGCTTTGTATTTAATCAATTGCTTGTCCCCCGAGATTGTTACCGTTCTCTGAGCAAACCTAATGTATGCCAAAGTGATGCTATGTAACCTTGCCCCAAATTATCCCTTATTTGACAATTAATGTATACACCTGGGCAGGGCAGAAGAGACATAGGTGGACCTAAGGTCTGAGGGCTTGGAAGACAGGAGAATCATGGGAAGAGGAGGAGGAGAGAGAAGAGGAGAGGAGGCAGGAGAAAGCAGTTTCCATGGGTTAAGGTAGAGAGGAGCGCATGGCCAGGAGGAGCCTGCTTGAGGATTGGTGTGAGTGGAGAGAAGCAAACCAGATGGAAAGCATGGGATTATGGGATTACTTATGGGATTGTGGATGAGAAGTATTCCAGATGGGAATGATTGGTGCATGATATGGGACTGGGAGATAAAAGATAGGTAGGGAGGTTATACCTGCCTTTCCTCAGTGGTTTAAGGCCATTAAAAATCTAACAGAGGTCTGTGTTTTATTGATATGATAGTGGTTAAAAAATAATGGCCATAATAATCTCTGGATTAATAGTAAACATTAATAACCAAAATGTTCTACAACATAAATTTACAAAAAAAAAACAAACAAACAAACAAACAAAAAAACCACCTACGTTAGGTAAGCTGATTCAACTAGTCTCTGCCACAGTTCCAGGGCACAAAATGCAAAGACAAAGACCTAATTTCAAACATGCTATTTCTGCTTTATACATCCTTCCTTCCCTATTCATGCTGCCATGATAGTACAAGTCGGTTCGAGTAAAGGTGCAGCAGTCCATCAGCAAGGGGACGGCCACAAAGACACAGAATCTGAGTTCATGAATTATATGTTTCTTACTTCATGAAGGATTTTTAAAATGGTTTAAATGCTGTGTTTATATAAATGATATGTAAAATGTGGCATTCTAGTAAGTTAAATTTTAGAATTTTCCTGGGATTATTGAATCCTCTCTTTCTCAGAAAGGTTGATATATATATATATATATATATATATATATATATATATATATGTGTGTGTGTGTGTGTGTGTGTGTGTGTGTATGTATATATATATATACTATATATAGTATATATATATGCTATATATATACTAGAGATAGACATATAGAATATATATACCATATATATTATGTATCGCTATATATGTATATGCTATATATAGATATACAAAATCTATATATACTATACTATCTCAATATATAGTATAGTATACTATACTATCTATATATAGTATCTATCTATCTATCTGTCTAGTGTGTGTGTTATGCCCAAGTCTCGGACCCCAATGATCCCCAAGGAGTTGATTCTGATGTGCACACAGTACGGTCTTTATTACAAGCTTGAGTTCAGGCCCACACGATCACCTACGCAGTGGTTCTCGAGTATAGAACCCCGAGCTCAGGAGGAGGAGGGTTTTTGTTGGAGTCTGAGCAACGACTGGGAATTTCCAGCTTAGCAGTTACATGATTGGGTGACATTCAGCAAGGACAAGCTTGTTACAGAGTGATTGGCTAACTAACATAACTAACACTGAGTGAGCTATCTATAGACCTCAGGAATGTTAGGTATTTTCTGTGCCACGAATGTTCTACCACAAGGTTGGTAGGCTGCCCAGCACAAATGCCCCACCCTGAGATAAGATACCTTCCCATTCTTGTGGTTATCCTCAGGCTCTTCCTTGGATGGGGGATTTTATGGTCTTGTTCCTGGAATTGGTGACCTATGGGACTGATGGTTTTGGGGGCGGGGAGATCAGGCCTGGTCCTCTCATTTGTTTGTATGAGAGTGTCACAAAATCTATGATTCTAGACAATAGAGTAAGTGAATCATTGATGAGAGTGACTTGAAAGGAAAACTGTGTAGTGTTGGGATTCGGACTTGGGGTAAATGGCTTAGGTGCCATGTTAACCAAAGTGGACTATTGTTGAATATTAATATTTACTATCGATTTATCTTTTAGGTAAGCAACAGTTATTCCTAAACCAGCTGTATACCCAAATCACCACACAGAGAGACTAGTATTTACTTACTTAACCTAGAGCACAATGCTGAACAATAATTACTCCATCCTAAACCTCCAAACCTGCATAGTTTCCTCCCATTCAGATTTTCCACATTATACTTGCTTTTTAGTCATATCTTATCTCATCATAGTTTATCTCTCCGCTTGGTTCCAAGTCCTCTCCTGCAGATCTCTCCTCTCCGACTCCTCCCACTCACTTCTTTCTCCTCCTCTCTGGACCAGGATGTTCCACCCTATTCTCTCCATTGCATAGCACTGGCTGGTTGTTTTATTGAATATACAGAGAACAAAAGGTGGCATATTTACACACACTTGAGACAAGTGATGCTTAGAATAATGCAATGTCCAGATTGAAGCCAGATAGTGGGGTAGAGATATCAGCATTTGAATGAAAAAGGGTAAATTGTATACATTCCACAAGAACATAATACCAAACGTGGACCTGGCCTCTGGGTTCTCCTAGCATCCCTCAGTCCCTATCTGTTACAGAGCATGCCTGGCATACCCACCCTTTATCCTGAACTTTCCAGCCTATGGGTGGGATTTCCTCTCCTTCAGAGGCTCTTCACTGTATAATCCAGACAGTTTGTGCTTGCTCTCTCTCTTTCTCTTTTTCTCTCTACGCGCACTGAGAGATGCCCAAAATAAACTTGAATTTATACATGCTAACTTGGCTTGAATTGACTGCTTTTGTCTGCTGAAGAATACTTATCACTATGTTGAAGTCAAAGCTAGTATAAGGCACACTGTGGTAGACAGTAAGGTGGGCTAAGAATTTGATGAGATATGCAATAGATGTGCTTCTAAGTTAGAAACATTGCACGAGAGAGAAAAGAGTCAAACCAATTGCCTCAAAACCTCTTACAACTGCACCTTATACTTTACACCAGAAGGAAAGGTAAGCCAAGGATTGCTGACTTCTATCCTTGTTACAAATATTTACTGTATGACTACTACATGCCTTGTATTATTTAAGCTGTGGGGTATATCTGTGACAAGACAGGGTACATCCTGTGCTATGGAGTTAGGGAAGAAAGAGGAGAAATAATTGCTAGTTTGTCTGGGAGTGGTGAATCCTGAAGGAGACAGAGCCGGGTAACAATGATGGATGTACCGAGATGTGGCGGTGTGGGGTGGTCAGCAAAGGCTTTACTGCCAAGGGGACATCTGGATCATGACCTCAGAGAAGTGAAGGGGTTCGATGTGCAGCCTCTCAGCGTTCCAGAGCAGCAAACCACAAAGGGGCTTGTCTGGAAACGTTCAGGTTCTTTAGGAAATTATTCTTTCACAATTTCAGAGGAACATATGTGCTTTGATTGTGCCTCCGCCCCATTATCTTCTCTTGTCCCCTTCTATTTTTTTCTTCGCAATAAGTTCTAATCTTGTTGTGTTGTTCAACTGGCCTGCCCTTAGGGGCCTTTAGGGTCCTGACAACGTCCTATGACATCACCTGGGCCAGGTGCTTCGGATATAACTGGTGTGCCACTCTCATCTGCTCTCTCTCTGCTCTCTTGCCCTCCTGTTTCCATTCTCTCTCCCCTTTCTCTGTCAGGACTTCTGCTCTCCACCCCCACTTCTGTTTCTCTCTCTCTGTCTCTCTGCCCTCATGGCTCACTCAGGCCCCGACTCTCTTCTGCTTTCCTTCCCCTCAATAAACTCTTTCATATAATATCTGTTGGGTGAGTGGCATCATTTTTAAATAAATACTAACAATCTTACTTTATGTCTTGTTGTGTGTGTGTAGTATCCAGTGAGTGTCACTTTGGTGGCTTGCAGAACTTGGGTGGTTTACAGGAACACGGGTGCCGTAACCAATGTTATATCAATGAAGAAAAGGCCTCTCACTCTTCCAGAAATTGTTATCTGCTTATAGCTTCTCAGGGGTGGCATGAGCCTTTTAATCCCCTTCTCCAGTGCGTGATGGAATACTGATGATCCAGACTTACGCAGTCACAGATTCTGTGAGCTACAGAGCAAAAGATTTTTTTTTTTTTTTTTTTTTTAGTCCATGACCCATTGGTCATTTAAGAATGTAGTGTTCAGTCTGCACATATTTGTAAGGTTTTTGTACTTTTGCTTCCTGTTGACATTTTTCATGTTTGTCCACTATGCTTTGATAAGGTGCATAAATTATTTTGATTCATTTAAAAGCATTTTAATTACGTTAATTTTATTAGTGTAACTGTGTGTGAGAGTGTGTGTGCGTGTGCATGTGTACGGGGTGTGCGTGTGGAGGCCAGAGGACAACTTGTGGGAGTTGTTCCTCTCCTCCAGTGTGGGAGCTGAGATTGAAACCTGGTCATCAGTCTTGGCAACAAGCATTTTTATATCTGAGCCATTCTGGTCTTTGGTTCTGTTAAGACATGACTCCCCCACCCCTTTAGATATGCATAACAATGAAAGAAAGGTCGAACACATATGTAGCAGGTGTGGTTGTGTTCTTCTGTAACACCAACACTCAGGATGCCGAAGCAGGAGGATCACAAGCATATGACAGCATAGGTTCCCAGTGGTTTCAAGGGCACCCATAGTGAGTCTCTGTCACAATAACTAGGAAATCCCCCGGTCTTTCAATGAGGCATACTTTCCCAGACAGGAACCAAATGAACACCAGTAAAAAGGTTAAGAAAACTTTTACAGTTATAGCAAGCATAAAACCTGTCTCTTGCCTAGGATCATGTGACACTCCATATCCTCAGCCCTAAACAAGAAGACGTAAACACATTTTATTTCTGCTGATTTAATCTTGCAGTCAATTAAAGGCTGTTTTGTGTAACCAAAACTTTATGGCTTTTTATGGCATTATGAGGGAGGAGAGGATAGCTAACCAAATGTACTGCCCTTTTTAGTGTTGGGCCAGGAAGGCATAGCGATGTATAATTACTGTCACCTATTTAAACTTAAGCCTCAGGACCATATGAGAGCCCCAAGCTGCTCATCTGGTTCATTTTCAGCTAAACAGTACAAGCATTTTGAGTAATGCTTGCCGAAATGTCTGTCTTGAAAGCGTTAAGTAGCCTCCTTGAGAATCTGACCTTTCCAATTCCCTAACTCACGGCTCACCCAGCAACACTCTCCCCAAAGAAAACTAGGGCTGAGAGGGTAGTTCAGTAGTAAAGCACTTCCTAGTGTATCTGAGGTGCTGGGTTTGACCGATAGCACTGAAACTGCCTAGCCATCTGTGATGGTGGAAGAGAGGGTTATGGAGTAAGCTGCCTTGTGGAAGGTCCTCAGTGCTGAGAAAGCCCAGAGTTGGACGTTTAGCCCAGCAGCGATGTTCTACTGTGGACAATGACCACAGCAGGCAAGAGTTTGGACCAAACCAATGAGCGTGAGAGATGTCTTAGGTGTTGGAAAAGCAAGGAAACCTATCTTTTTTTTAAGATTCCCCAGAAAGGAATACATACAAACCAGTCATCTTAGTACAAGGAGACCTTTACTGAACTTCTGGCATTTAGAGCTACAGGATATGTCTGTGTTAGCCAAGCGACTGCATTTGTGTAATTTGTTAAGTCAGCAATAGGAAACTAGCATACAACCTGAGCTAACACAGAATATAAAGCTGATGTAACTCGTATATGGGTGTTTACTCACAACCAACATTCTCTGGGCTACACCATGCCAGTGCTAACACGAGGTCACACCAAGAGCAACAGCTGATATTTTTTCCCCCTTCCTTTAGCTGATTTGTATAATACCTGCTTCTTTTCTTTTCTTTTCTTTTCTTTTCTTTTCTTTTCTTTTCTTTTCTTTTCTTTTCTTTTCTTTTCTTTTCTTTTCTTTTCTTACAAAACTTTCCTTCCACGTCCCCAGGAATCCTCAGTGGGGTAAAGGACCTCATAAACCACCAGCCTAAACTGTGCTCCTACCTGGGTCCCGAGGTTTCCCTTGCCTGGCTTAAATTAAATTTCTCTGACGCCCGCTGCTCTTCAGTACCTGGGGACTCCTGCTGAAGGTGGCAGGTCCCACTGCAGCGATTCCGGTCTGACCACAGCTCCCTCAGGGCTTCTCTGGCGACCTCTTCTTCGCAGGGAAGCTTTCAGGTAAAGCTTGGGGCATGGCTGCCTCTCTCGGGGTCTCTGTGCTTTGACATAAAGTAAGAAGAAGAATCGTTTGCCTCACTTTATGTCAAATGTCTTTGAAATAGTGTCAAAGCAGTGTGCCCCAGGACTAACCTTTTGTTTTGTTTTGTTTTGAGGTTTTAAAAACGCGTCGATGAAATAACTCTACCAGAGGAATTTTAATCTCCCCCGCCCCCCACAAGCACTAAGGTCCAATTGTACATCAAGAGGGCTTAGACAAAGGAGTGTCTCCACTTCCCCAGGACGAAGGAAGGTCTAGAACATAACAAATTTCTAAAACTTCACACTAAGTATATGATGACCTATTTCTAGGACTTCGTTTTGCATTTATTACTCTTAGGTTTCGTCTTGCCGTGGCGGTGGTCCGTATTGTCTTGTAACACCTGGCAAAGTCTCTGGGTACGGTACTGTGTCTGGGTCTTCTCCACAATTTCAATTTCCCGGGGAAACCGCTGATACAGGATCTGCCAATGGGTGGCGCTGTTGGCCTTCATCAGGACTCCGTGTTTCCCTGGACTGACTTCTCTTTTGCACTGTTCACCCTGCAATCGAAAATGAGCGTGTCGCTCGGCAACAAGTCCAAGCTGTACAGTTTCGGCCGAGGTTTCCTGCTGGCGGCTGTGTGGTGAGTTCCGGAAACCTCAAGGCCCGCAGACTTCCCTTTGTGGGGGGCCCGCCCAGACTTCATCCTCTTGAGGGCAGCCACGCCCCACTGCGGGGAGGAAGTTGAGCCTGCAAAGGCTTCCCTTGAGGCTAGCACACCTTGCTGTGCCTCACCTGTCCCTTTCAGTCCCCTGACTGGCCAGCTCCATCTGAAATCCGAGTGACCGGAGGAGAGACAAGGTAGCCATCTGGCTTCTAGGGTCAGAGGGAGGAAGGGTTTGTATCTCATCTGGGGTGGGTTTGAAGTTTGGGGAGAAGGGAGGGGAGGGAGGGGAGCTGGTGGTGGAATGGCCAGGCTGGCTGTGTGAGAACCAAGCTAGTTACAAGGTGCCTTGATCAGGATGTCTATGGAGCAAGTGGCTTTTGACTTGTGGCTTTTTATGATGCGGAAACTTCAGTTTGGGCAAAGAGAGATGAAATTCTTGAAGACAGCCAGGACTTAGAGGGTATAGAATGAGGGCACAGAAATTATTTATCCTGGGGCCCATAGCCTCTCAGATGAGTACCTTGAGTTCAGCACGCTCAGCCTCAGATTAGGCATTGCCGATACAGTTACTGCACAAGGCTGTGGGTACTTTAAAACGAGATAGTATTCATGTTTCGAAATTACATGCTGTCCTTTGCTGGGCCAATCGTGTTATGTGTTATCTTTTTCTTCTTATTTATTTTTTTGAGAATCAGTCCCTTAATCTCATTACCGTCTTTTCTCCCCCCTCTCTCTCATTTGTGTCACTTCCTTCTGTAAAGTATCTTTTCCCCATGTGAGTTTCATCTGTTTATGAGGCCATGCCTTTCTCCCAACTATTTAGTAAGAGTCACCAGTGGTTGTAGGAAAAGAGCAGGGTGCTGCTGGCACACTGCAATGGACCTGGATAGACCCTGGACTTTGATAACTGCCTGATTTATGGTCTCGCCTCGGTCAACATCTCCACTCACAGCCACCTAGAGACTGATCCTTTCATGAAGTATCTGTGCCACTTCAAGTTATAATCTCTTTCTCCAGTCCCTTCATTGTTGGCACAGAAGAGTGGGATCAGGGTTTGGGCAACCGAAACTCTAGTTTCAAGCTGTGGAAGTTACAAGTGCAGGTTACAAGTTATGTCCGTAGGACTGTTTCTTCTGAGCGCCGTGGAAGGGATTTATTATGGACTTCGTTCTGGGGTTGGTAGATGGCCGTCTTCATTTTATGATGCCCTTCCTGCCCACGTTTGTCCGCCTGTGTATTTTCATATTATAAACATCAGTCATATTACACTAAGGCTAAACTTGCTTATCTTTGAAAAGATCCTGTACCTAAATAATTTAGGTGTAAGAGGTGCTACAGTGTCAACATATGAATGAGGGGCTCACAACTCAAGCCGTAGTCTTTCTGTGTGTTCAAATACAGTCCATTATGAGTGTGCTCAAAGACAGTCAGGACGTCTCAGGGACTGCTCAGCCCTGCCCTGCTGAATATTCTTCCCACCTTCCCCACCTCTGACTATGGTCTCAACAACAATGTGCTCTGAAGTTGTACGGTCCATGATTCTGCAGCTGTTTTGCTTTAGCATGATATCTCACCTGTGCTGTGGCTGCTGTAACCAATGACCACACAGAATAGGGTGGTTTTTTTTTTTTTCTTTTTTTTTTTCTCTTTTCCTGGAGACTTTAAAGGAAAATCAGTTTATTGTAGAGTTTCTAGCACATTTTTGAGTTCATGGCCCTTTTTCCACCTTCAAAGCCCACACTGCCTGGGTTCTATTTCTTCAGTACTTCCACACGGATGTTTTGTTCTCTTCTTGACTATTCAAGGATCTTCGTGACACACCAGACTCACTCTATTTTTTTTTTTTTTTGGTGACTTCCCTCTTTCAAAGTTAGTTGATTAATTCCATCTGCAGTGTTAATTCCCATTTGCTATTTTAATACTAATAGAAACAACATATTAATAGGTCCCAGAGATTTAGGGCATAGTCATCGTGGGAAGAGGGAAGCACTTTTCTCGTTCCTGTATTGAATCTTTTTCTGATTCTTTACTGAATTTATTATTGTCTCCTCCATCTTCCTCCTTTTCGAGCCCAGCCACTATAGTCTCAGATTTTTTTAATAGATTTTGTCTTATTAATTTTCATATTATATTTGTGTCTGTGTATGTAACTAATGTACCCAGACACTAACATAATACACACACACAGACACATACACCATAATGGGGGTATGTGTATATGAACAGCCAAGAAGCATTGGATCCTCCAGAGATGGAGTCACAGGCAGCTGTGGGCTACTGGAGCCCGATGCTGGGACTTGAACTTGAGTTCTCTCCAAAAGCACTGATGCTCCCTTAACCACTGAATCATCTCTCCAGCCCATCTTAGCCCTTTTTTGGTTTCCAGTTTTCAAAAGGTTTTTGGTTGTCTAACTTGGCCTTGAACTGACTCTGTAACCCAGTCAGGTCTTGCACGTTTTATTTTCCTGCTTCAACTTCCAGCGTAACCGTTAGTATCCACTCTTTACTAAGAGATCAGTGTTTTGCTTGCTTTGTATAGCAAGGAAGTTTAAGTCCCTTTTATGGAGAAAAACATCAGCTTGCCGAAGATAGAATTGAAAAAAAAAAATGTGTGTTCACTGGGCAGCAACTGGGTACCATGATACTTTCTCTACAACCCTGTTAAAAGAAGCTCGTTGGGATAGTGAAATGGCTCAGTAGGTAAGACACCTGTCACACAGCCTGACAACCTGAGGTGAACTCCCAAGCCCACCTAAAGGTGGAAGGAGAGAACCAAGTCTCAGATGTTGTTCTCTGACCTCCACACAATGAGCTGTGGCATGTGCATGTACACAACACAGACACAGGCGCATGCATATGAACACACACGCGCGCACACGCACACACACACACAGATTATAAATAAAACAAAATGAAGGAAAAACGCATTCCTGTCATGGTGGTCATTGAAGTTTGACTCCATATGCTCAATCAATTTCTGTAGTGAGTTTCTAATAAGAATTATACTTGCAGACCCAGAGATACTGTTATGGACAGATTTACGTGTTCAGCACGGCTCTGTTGTGGGGCATAGCAAATAAAAAGGGTTACCACGGCACCTTCATCCTTGTGCTCATGGAAGTTCCATCTGTCCCTCCAGCCTTGTGACGTCAGTGCTCTCCTCAGCAGTGCGGTTTTAGTCAGTCTGTGCTGCTACGTGCTCTCTGTGTCTACATCTGTCTGTGTCAGTGCAGGACCTGGAGGGTCTGTGACATCCTGAAGGAAAGAAATGGCTGTCTGGTGGGAGTGAACAGATGATAATAGGAAACTCAGCATTAGGGGCGGTGTTAAGTGACGCAGATGCTGAATGCTCTCTGTTAGTTAGATCATGCTCTGGACAGTTTCCAAACGGTGAAAATGAGAGAAGGAATGAATTCCCCTTAAGGGAAAGCTGCCAGGTGCTGAGAGTGTTAAAAGTCCTGTCTTGAGTCCAGGTCCCAAATTTTATTTTCTTTTGTTTATTATTGTTGTTGTTGTTGGGATTTGTTCTTATTGTTGTTATTGGCTTGTTTATTTTTTGTTTGTTTGTTTTGTCTTTTGTTTGTTTGTTTGAGAGAAGGTGGCACATATTTCTGGCTGTTTTTAAACTTACTGCATAGCCGAAGATGACCTTGAAATTCTGGTCCTCCTTTCTCTACCTCCCAAGTGCTATAATGTAACCGTGAGCCACCATGCCTGACTCTGAGATTTCTTTTAAGCACCATCCCTCTATCTGTGACCAGGGAACAAAGCACTTAGCTCTCTGCCTTTGATTGTTTTGTTATCCTTTTTCTTCATAGACATGAAAGGTGAACGTAGATGGGGAAGTGGCTAGGGAGACTTCCATGTTTAAAGACTGGAACCTTTTTATTCCTGAACTTCTAAGCATTTCTATGTGCTGTCTACCTAGAATAATAATGAGAGGTTGGGTTAGTGTGTGGTTGGGGACAGTTACTTTGGATAATGAAAGGAATTGGAGGAAATCATGGCCTTATGTCTGTTCCTTCATTTGAATCCTCTTTCCTGGATGTTCCTATATGCTTACCAACTCAAGGCAGATGGCCTCCTATGGCAGTTCTCTCCAGTACTCCAACTGAGCATGCTATGACTAGAAACTCAACCAGAAGCAAATTAGGAGAAGAAGGATTTGTTAGGTTCATGATTCGAGGGTGAATCTACGAAGATGGGGTGCAACATGGCAGTGGGAGCAACTTGTGGTCCTGATAGCAGAAGAGGAAGGATTTTCACTAAAACTCCTACATTAGAAACCAAAAGAAGGAATGCAGCTACTCCCATCTGTCTCACGTAGCTCAGGCTGGCTTTGAACCCACGATGTAGCTCAGGCAGTCCTTGAATTCCTTGACACTGGGATTACAGGCTGTGCCGTGATACTTGGCTTGGCTTCTTTCTCCTTATTCAGTCTGGGACAGATTCCGTAAGGCTAGGCCACCACATTTAGGGTGTGACTTCTCCCCTCAGTCAAACTTTTCTGGAAACAACCTCAAGGACACCGCAGGAGGTGTATCTCCTTAGTGCGCGCGAGTGACAGAGGAAGGAAGACGCCAGCTGGGCTGAACGCAGAGTGTACACAGGATGCATCCATGAAAGTTCAAGCAACACACACACACACACACACACACACAAATGGGCCTAGGATCAGCCTCCTGGAGTTCAGGTTGGCTGCCTTGGCTCCTGCTGACCCTCACCTAAATGCACAATGAGTCTTTGTTAATCTTGGCCCTGAGTTTAGGGCTGCCTCTGGTCAGCTAGCCTCTGGTCAGCTAGCGGGCACAGCAGCAGGATTTGTCGGTATGAGAAGCAGAAGTGGTGTACTTTGTGATTCAAGGCAGGGGAAATGAAAATCTGACTTGGACATTGTATTGTGGTAGTGTGAAGGTAATTGCCCCCCCTCTCCCCCAGGCCTATAGGGATTGGCACTGATGGGAGGTGTGGCCTTGTTGGAGGAAGTGTGTCACTGTGGAGGCGGGCTTTAAGGTCTCATATATGTTTAAGACAGTCCCAGTGACATAGTCTCCTGCTGCCTGTGGGTTGAGATATAGAATTTTCAGCTTCTTCTCCTGTGTCATGTGCCTGGACAATGCCATGCTTCCCACCATGATGATAATGGACTAAACATCTGAAATTATAAGCCAACTGCAATTAAATGTTCTTGTTTATTTTAGTTGTTGTGGTCATGGTGTCTTTTCACAGCAATGGAAACACTAAGTAAGAGAGACATTCTGTCTTCCATCTGATTTGTAGTCACATTCCACAAATCCAGTCCATGTGGTTGGAATGTGGGTGGGCCTCTCTGGCCTCTTGCCTTTGATTTTTCCCTTCAGGCCTCAATGTCTGATCCCTCAAAGGTTTCTAGGGGCTGACATCTTGGTATGAGCCAGCACAAGTTCTGGTAGAAGAGGAGAGGAGAGTGCCAGACTATTCCTGTAGTCTTAGCAATGAGAACACCACTGATGAGTGGCAAATCCCACGTCTGTGCAGGGGCTCAGTTCAGAAGCTTGCTTGTCCCGAGTTTTGGTGACAGGAGACACTGTGACAGCATCTGGATGTGGTGAATTCTAAGCCCCAGGGTCTCCTGTCTTGTTCTCATCCACGTAAAACTCAGCTAAATGCAAAAAAAGACTCAACATTGTGAAGCTCCTGAGTGGCAAAAACTTGTAGTGGGAAGAGCATTAGGTGGGGATTTGAAACACCCAACGCCTGCCTAAGCATCAGTGCTAGTTAACTGCTGAGCAGTTGTTAGTGGTTGGGATTATTGTCAAAGACTCCTTTTTCTCATGAGTTGTGGCTGGTGCTCATTAGAAAATGATACAGAACAATAGGACACATGGTGATGCTTTTGTATCACTCTGCCTTACTCTTTCTCCCACTGTCCTCTTCCTCCTCTCAGATAATTCCTGCAGAGGCCTCTTGCTGTTTCACAGTTAGAACTCGGTGGCCTCTGTGATGCACACGCTGCATTTCACAGTGTGTTTCTTCATGAGGGGATTAATAAATGAATAAGCCAGGCCCATGTGTGCCTTTAATCCCATCACTTGGGAGGCAGAGACAGGTGGATCTCTATGAGTTCAAGACCAGCATACGTAGCAAGCTCCAGGACAGGAAATGCTAGAGTTGTAGTGAGACCCTGTCTCAAAACTAAGTACTAAACAAAGACAGGACAGTTGGCTGTCCTGGACTTGGTTTGTAGACCAGGCTGGCCTCAAACTCACAGAGATCCTCCTGCCTCTGCCTCCCCTAGTGATGGAATTACAGCTGTGTGCCACCACACATGGCTTACTTGTTTCATTTGTCTATCTATCTATCTATCTATCTATCTATCTATCTATCTATCTATCTATCTATCTATCTTTCACATGCCTTGGTGTTTTGCTTGCCTGTCTGTCTGTGTGAGAATCTTGAATTCTGGAACCAGAATAATGTGAAGTGCCATGCAGGTGCTGAGAATTGAATCTGGATCCTTTAGCAAAGCAACCAGTGCCCTTAACTGATGAGCCATCTCGCCAGCCCCAAACAAGGCATTTTAAAACTTAAAACTGACACTGTCATTTCTGCATGTATTCTACTGTGAGTACAGCAGCGATGAAGGGTTCTAACCTGATTTTCTACTATGAGAATGAAGGAAAACTGGAAGAGTATTCCAAAAATTTAATAGTGTGTGAGAGAAAAGTAGATAATCCAAATACTATTTGCAATGATCTGTTCCCACTCTACCCTTCATCATCACACTTACTGTTCCTCTTTCTTGGACCAAAATGAAAACAGGTAGTTTTCAATCCTCTGCATTAGTAGTGAGTAGGGAATGGAGGCAGCTTAACTTGAAAGTGGAAGCAGGAGTGTAGATTAGCTACAACGGGAGGGCAATGAACACCAGATGGTATCTGCAGGGCCATAACTGGTGATCGGCTGTAGGCTGTAGGCACCCAGACAGTGTGATATAAATTCCTGACAAAGAGAAAGTTCTCTGATGGCTGGGATAGAATTGATGACAATGCGCTTTGTGTGTCATCATGCGGGAGGAACGGTTTACCAGTGATACGGAGGCTACAGCTTTGTGGGCTTGTGCAGAGATGTAGCTCGGTGCTGGAGAACTTGCCTGGCATGGAGAAGGCCTGAGGCTTGATTTTTAGCACGAACAAAACCTGACCCCAAAACGCAACAGAATGGAGGGCCAGTGTAATAGAAGTCTTGTGAAACATATTTTGGCGCCAAGGAAGCAGTGTTTCTGCTGGAGGACGGTTTAATGGAAGTCGAGGTGGAGCTGCAAGTTCAGAGCACGGATTGTGCCGGTGCCCCTTTGGCCTCGCAAGGAAGCAAGACCATCCCAGGGCTCTCAGCAAAGGTGAGCTCGGTTTATAGACCAGCAGAATCATAGATGGTGCTTTCGTTTCTTTCTGGCCAGCAGTGGCAGAGTGACCATTGGCACCGTCTCACTCCACAGTGCTTGACAGAAGTAGCATTCTGGCCAGTCTCTAGAAGACCCTGATGGTCAGTTGGATCATGCGTGGATTCTCCAAGAGGCAGAACTTCTGAGATCTCAGCAGATCACGTGTGAATTAATTTAATTTTTGGGTTTACATACAAAGCAATGGTCTTCGTCATGGCATTTTCATGCATATGTATCATTATACTTGTTCTCATCTATTCCCTTCTTAGTTAGGGTTTCTTTTTTAAATCACAACTTTCATGTATTTATTTTGTGAAATGTGTGTACGTGTGAGGGCACGAGTGCTACCACGTGCACATGCAGGATGGAGGTCAGAGGACAACTTGTTGGTGTCGGTTCTCTCTTTCCCAAATGCTGGTCCTGGGGATTGAACTCATTTCTTTAGGCATGGTGGCAAGTACTGTTACAGGCTGAGCCATCTCACTGGCCCTTAGTTGAAGTTTCTACTCCTGTAATAAACATTATGGCCAAAAGCAGCTTGGGGAAGAAAGGGTTTATTTCAGGTGACACTTACGCTTCGTAGTCCACCACTGGAGGAAGTCAGAGCAGGAAGTCAGGGCAGAAACCTGGAGGCAGGAAGTCAGAGCAGGAAGTCAGGGCAGAAACCTGGAGGCAGGAAGTCAGGGCAGGAACCTGGAGGCAGGAAGTCAGAGCAGGAAGTCAGGGCAGAAACCTGGAGGCAGGAAGTCAGAGCAGGAACTCAGGGCAGGAACCTGGAGGCAGGAAGTCAGAGCAGGAACTCAGGGCAGGAACTGAAGCGGATGCCGTGGAGGAGCACAGCTTACCGACTTCCTCCTCCTGGCTTACCTGACCCGCCTTTTCATAGTACTCAGCACTGTCAGCCCAGGGATGACACAGTCCACACAGATCTGGGTACTCCCACATAAATCTCAATCAAGAAGATGTACCACAGGCTTGCGCACTGGCCAGTCTGTTAAGGACACTTTTTCAGTTGAGGTTCGTTCTTCTCAAATGACTCCAGATTTGTTTTCTTCATTCTGACTGAGGTGAGATGGAAACTCAAAGTGTTCGCATGCATTTCCTTGACAGCTGTTACTGGCCATTTGTATTTCTTCCTTTAAGAACTGTCCCTTGAGTGCATTTGAGTATTTATTGACTGGATCATTCATTTATTGTTGTGAGTGCTGTGTGTGTATTTAACTTTTGCAGGCTTCTTAGTACATCGTAAATGAAAAGAAACAGCGTAGAACACATTTTCAGAACATAGACTTCAGGCCACAGTTTCTCCCTCCGTGAGAATTGTAGGATTCACTATATGCAGTGTTTTTAGAGCGGCACCTGACTTGTGAGTGTTTTCCCATGTTCAGCGCCATAAACACAGGCAACAGAATCAAGTAAGCTCAGGCTGAATGTCAGTTAAGGAGCACCAGGGCGGGGTAGAGATGGCTTATGTGAACTCTGCTCTCTTAATGGGGGAGCTTCTGGGGTATAATATGGAAGTAGCTGGTTTTCCAGTCGACTGTTTTTTGCTTGTTTTTCCTTTTGTTTTTGAGTCAGAGTCTCACTCTGTAGTCTAGGGTAGCTATGGAGCAAAAGACAGACTTCAAAACCTCTGCAATCATTCCACCTCAGGCTCTCAAATGCTGGGATTACAGGTGTGAGATACTCCTCTGAGTGGTACCTGGGTCTTGTGAAGGTCCAAACACGTGTGTGAAGGGATGGTGAACAGCACTTCGTGAGTTTTGTTGCTTAGTGCAAATATTCGCCAAACACTTCCAAGGATTGCTCTTCTATTACAAATAAAGCTGCTACAAACATGGTTGAGCAGATGTCCTTATTGTGTACTTGAGCCTGTTTTGGATATATGCCTAGAAGTGGTATAGCTGGATCTTGCAATCTCTTAATTCTTACAGTGATGCTTAGATAACATCGCAAACTTAGTAAGAAAAATGAGATGTTACGGGTTCAGGAATAGCTGCTCACCAACCACTGAGACTCAACTCAACAGAGGTTTATTGATCACTAAACAGAAACTAGCCGGTCAGGGCCAGAATCTGGACTCGGGAGCCAGACTATGACATTGGTCTGCTCCTAAGGCCGTTTTTTTTTTTTTTTTTTTTTTTTTATACCAAAAAATGTAACCAGGTAACAACTAGGTAACAAAAGTGTAACCAGGTGTAGGAAACCAACCATAACTAGGTAATAACCAGGTAACAAAAACACAACCAAGTATCCAGATGTCGGAAGCAACATTACATCATTTTGACTAGCTAGACAAAGCATTTCTAATTGACCTTTATTTTGATTGGTTCTGCATTTGGGGGACTTCATGGAGTGTCCAGGTAACAAAGTATGCAAAGTTTGAGAAGTGAAACCATAGAGACATACTTGAAGGCAAAATGGCTTCTGATATGCTAAAGGCTACTGTAGGTCTAAACAGAGGAGCCATAGTTATGCTAAGAACTAAAGTAGACCTCAACAGAGGGGCTATAGAATTTAAGCAGGTTACAACAGAGAAAACCTAGTATACAGCCAATGAGCACTAGATTTCAGAGACAGGTTTATTTACTACGCTTCTGAGACTTGACACAACAATTAAAAGTGAACTGAAGCCAATGCATGCGTGATGGATGAGCAAGATAAATGTGCCTTTAATGAGCAGCTATAAAAGATGGTGAGTGAAAGGGGCAGAGCTAATAATGTACACAAGTTCAACAGGGCAGGCAACTTGTCGGGCCAGCTGCTGGACTACAGTGTGTTTGTTTAGGTAACAAACTCGATGAAACACCTCCCCCCAACACCCACGTCCACACCTGTGCACACATCGCTTTACACTTCGGCTCATTAGGTATTTCCCGGCTGCTCTTTCTTAACATCTAGGAAGTCTTCCGCTGCGCTAAGGGGAGAAGGGGCTGGATTTGTGTTTAGGTTGGTGCGTTGAGGGGCGCTTATTTTCCTGACAGTGTGGCAGTGAAGCAGCAGCAGCAGCCACTACAGAACTTCAGGTTCTGTGATATTCAGAAATACAAAGTCATTTGTCTGAGAAGTGATTATAGAAACTGATTTCTTGACTTGGTAAGTTATTGGTAAGGGATAACGAATGACATCACTTATGCGCTCTGCAGGATCTCTCTCCCCATCTCTCATGTATCTCTCTATATATTTCTTTTAAAATCGTTTACATTCATTTATTAACATGAAGGTCAGAGAACAACTTGAAGGAATCTGTTCTTTCTTTCCTCCATGTGGGCTCTGGGATTGCAATTGCTTCAGCTTGGTGGCAAGTACAAGCATCTGCTGGGCTATTTTGCCAGCCCTTATTTATTTGTTTATCTATCTATCTATCTAGATTTTATTTTATTATTATTTTTTTGAGACATGGATTCTTGTTTAACATCTCTGGCTGTCCTGGAACTTAACTCTGTAGACTGAGGTGGCCTGGAACTTGCAGAGATCCTCCTGCCCCTGGCTTCCAAGTGTGGGGATCAAAGGCATGCACCACCACCACTGCCTGGCTTACTTATTTATTTTAATGCAGGATCTTATGTAACCTGGTCTGGCCTCAAACTAGATATCTGAGGTTGACCCTGAACTTATGATCCTCCTGCCTCTGCCTCTGAGTGCTGGGGTTACAAGCAGTGCCACTGTGCCCAGGGTATGTGGGAAATGCTAGGCCTCAGGCATGCCATCTACCAAATGAGCCACCTCCCCAGACAGTGCTTTAATAACAATTTCTCCTGCAGGGCTGTGCCTATGGCTCAGAGGTAGAATGCTTTCCTAGTGTGAGTGAGGCTCTGGTTTCTCTTTCCAGCAACACACACATCCATACAGAAATAAGATAATTCTGTCATTGTTATCACAAACCGTTCTTGCTAGAACAGCCACCAGCAGCCACCATTACTGACAATCCTCCCACTCTTAGTGACTCTCCGGAGGATTCTTGAGCATGAAGTTCAGCTGTACAGATTAGGGAATGCAACCTTTATTGGGTTGAGATAAATCTACCCCAGGAATGTGATTCTTGTCCTCCAGTTCTGTCAGCTATTGGAAAGAGATAGATAATACATTAACTTTAATCTGCAGAATTGGCTGTCTCCCAGCCTGGGCCAGAGCGCGCCCTTAACAAGTACCAGGAAGAACTCGTTAAACTCAGGGCTCCACCCTGATGTAGGTCAGGAGAGCAATTTTGAAGCTTCATTAAATAGACAGGCAAAACAATTATGATCCTATTTCAAAAAAAAAATGATACAGGCTTGCACTATGTAGATCAGAGCTAGCCTTGAACACACAGAGCTCCCCCTGCTTCTGCCTCCCACATTCTGAGGTTATAGGCATGTGCTTAAATGTATTTTCAAAAATCACTGATTAAGCTGGGCATGATGGTATATGCCTTCAATCCAGGCATTTAGAAGGCAGAGGCAGGTGCATCTCTGTGAGTCCGTGGCCAGTGGTCTGCATAATGAGTCCCAGGCCAGCCAGGGCTTCATAGTGAGATCCTGTCTCTAAGATAAAATAAAATCACTAATTCATATTAAAGCCATTCTTTCTCTGTATTTGTTAAACATTTGGGCTTAATTAAGTTGCCTCCCTCCATTCTTAGCTATTTATTTATCAGCATATAGTTTTCTTATCATAAAATCATTGTGTTTCTATGTTTATTGATTGGCTTCTTCATTGTGTTTTTTCATTTTATGAAGTAGTAATCACCAATCTCATATTGCCTCTTACATGAATTTATGCTTCTCAGAAAGATATTTACTTATCAATGAAGAAATTATGTAAATTAGTTTTGATCAAATAAGTAATCCGTTGCGTGAACTTTAGTAGTTCTCAACTGCTGCTTTTTCAGCATTTCATGGGAAGCTTTTCCACTGATAAAAGGCTACTGTGTGGGGTCATAATCTAGGACTGTTTACCATCCTCATCTCTAAGATCGATGGGGGATGAGCAGCAGGGAGATATTTTCACAAAGCTCCCGTGAGTGCAATGGCTCAGGCAGGTGTGAGGACCACTGACCTGCTGGAGTCTTGGGGGTCTAAACAAGTCAACCTTGAAAGCCCTTACTGACTCATCCCGATCCTCTCAGTCATAAATTTTTCAGGTACCTTGGAGAGATGCCTGGACACAGTTTTCTCACATCCTCACACCCGTTCATTCCTGGAAAGACTCCCTCTGGGACTTTCTCTGGTCCTGCTGCACTATTCTTTGCCCCCCCCCCGCCTTGGTCTGTGTCCACTAGCTGTGTGCTTGTGGCCCTTCCATGTTATCCAGTTATGGTCTCTGCTGATGCTGACTCCCTCCTTCAGCTTCCATAACACCAGTTCTTCATCCTCCTACTCCCCACCCCTTACTCTTCCTCAAGGTCTTTGTCCATTTCCTCTTTGAGTGTGATTCAATTTCTTTATGTTTTCTAAACGTGGCAACAATTGCACCATCCCCGAATCCCTCTTTTCTTCCTTTCATTTTTCCCTCTATCCTTCCCTACCACTTCCAAAACCTTTAGTATCATGTAACAGCTCCTAGGCTGGAGAGATGGCTTAGCAATTAAGAGCATTGGCTGTGCTTCCAGAGGACCTAGGTTCAAGGCCTAGCACACACATGGTGGCTCACAGTCATCTGTAACTCCAGTTCCAGAGGATTAAATTTCCTCTGCTGGCTTCGGTTGGCACCAGGCACACAAGTGATGCACAAACATACATGCAGGCAAAAGACATATATGCATAAAATTAAAAACAGATTAGGGAATGCAACCTTTATTGGGTTGAGATAAATCTACCCCAGGAATGTGATTCTTGTCCTCCAGTTCTGTCAGCTATTGGAAAGAGATAGATAATACATTAACTTTAATCTGCAGAATTGGCTGTCTCCCAGCCTGGGCCAGAGCGCGCCCTTAACAAGTACCAGGAAGAACTCGTTAAACTCAGGGCTCCACCCTGATGTAGGTCAGGAGAGAACAAAACAAAGACTAACACCTGCTGAAGATTCATTTTCCAGCCCAGATGTCTACTGGACATTTCAAATCAAAATGTCACACATGACCAATAAGTCTGCATTATTTTTTCCCTTTACTTTGTCCTTCTCCCTTGCCCTCCCTACAGCTCCTGTGTGCTCCTGGTTCAGTCTCCTTAATATCTCCAGTCTTTATTTTTACTGTTACTATTGTAACCCTAATGCCCATTGTGCAACAGTTGATTTCTCAGTTCATTCTTACCTCTGACTTACTATTCAGTGGTTACCAAAGTAACATTATGTATTTCTTTTAAGTCTAAAAGAATCACCTGTTTGCAAGGAAGAGGCAAGGAGGATAGCCTGTTTTCACCTGAGTCTGACCCTTCTGTCACTGATTCATTTCCTCCTGCTCTGTGTTTCTCCACTGCCCACAGTGGAGAGAGGCAAGTTTCCTAATTCCTGGAGGAAGAAAAGGCCTGCCAGGATGGGATGCTCTTGGGCCTCTGGCTGATTCAGGAGTCACCCACCAAGCCAGAGCTCAAACTGTAAACTTCTGTTGTTATGGAGCCACGCCAGTGCTGGCTCCACCTCCCCCCAGATTGTAGACAGCTCACAGATGCTACTGACTCTACTCCCCCCGCACACACCGAGGAGGAGACACACTGCCTCAGCTCCCAACTCTGCGGAAGGAGGTTGTGACATGCTGCAAGGCATACACGGTTAGCATGGCCCAGATATCTGTCACTGTTTACATGGGATTATGTTTTGTGTACAAATCTTTCCTGGACTATACACCCTGAATGACACTGTAATGAGGCAAAGGCAGCTCAGTGGACTTCCTGATTCTTGTCCTGACCTGAGAGGATAAGAGGGAGGAGGTGGGAAGGGAAGAAGGAAGAAAGGAGGAGGAGAGTGATGTATGCCTTCTGTGAACACATGCATGGCCCTCCAGTATCTTTCCTTGACCTTTGCTCGAGCCTTTCCGTTTACAAGAGTTATAGTACAGACGAGAAGAGTGGCCAGAAACAAAAAGGTCTCCTTGCTTATGGAGGAAACTGTGAGGAGATTGTGTGTCTGTGTGTGTGTGTGTGTGTGTGTGTGTGTGTGTATGATTTTATGATAGAAGGTCTCACTCTGCAGTCCTGGCTGTTCTGGAATTCACTATATTGTCCAATCTGGCCTGGACTCAGACTCACACAACTCCATCTGCCTCTACCTCTGCCTTCTGAGTTCTGGGATCAAAAGTGTATATCATCCCAACCAGCTGTGAGGAGCTTTTTAAAGACCCAGAATCACCTGCTTAATAGGCAGAGGCCAGTGGGGTGAAGCAAAGAAGGGGAAGCAAGCCTTGAAAGCTCAGTGTGGTGGAGAACAGTGTGGACAAACCATCTGGAAGAAAGCCTCAGCAGTCACTGCAGGTATCAGTCCTAGGGGGAAAAGAAGACACAGATGGAGCTGAGATGGCTGTTTGGGGTGAACTATAGTTGTGGGCTCTCCCTCTCTGGGGAGATCCTATTGTAGATGAGGGAAACTGTTAGTGAGTAACCCCAGAATTAGAGTGGTCAGCGAGAAAACATTTCAGATACATTACTTTTGAGCTTTTAAGGTTTCAAAGTAGAAGGTGGGTCATGGAATTGTGGACATAAAAAAAAAAAAAAATAGAATGAAAATCTGACAAGAATCAGTTTCTCTGAATGTGTAAAATGCCTCATAGGAAACCAGGTGTGCACATTGTTGTCACTTTCTTTGTGAACTCTGTTGCTGTTGACGTCTATGAGCTTACCTTGATGCTTTGCAGATTATCTGACTTAACGAGCACTTTGCCGCTTTCCAAGGTCAACTATCCTGAGGCATCAGATTGTAAATCAGGGCTTCTCTCATCTGCCTTACATCACAGGTCTTCAGGTGTTTGAAAGCTGATAACAAGTCTTGTATCAAAAGATTAATGTTCAAACAGGTTTTTCTTTTCTTCCTCCTCCTCCTCCTCCTCCTCCTCTTCTTTTTGTGGGGTTTCTAAGTTCATTTTTGGCCCCAGGTGTCTGGAAGTTGAACAGGGAGAATGTCAGAACAATCCTAATCACACCTCCAGAGAAGAACAGGGCAAGTGGTCCCCTTACCTACGTATCTCCTCACATCCGAGGGTATTGGAGACATAAGGGTAGGTCTGCATGAGCCTGCCTCCCTGGGACATCTCTGCTGCCATCTTTTTGTCTTGTGTCTCACAGGTTTGTTATGGGAGAAAGGCTGAGTCTGAGCATGAGAGAAGTGCCCGTCCCTTTGGATAATGGTTCCTTCTTGGCTAGTACACACATGAAAAGATTACCTAAGAACTGAGTCCTAACACTCAAAAAGCAGATGATAGAAATAGAATTGAGAGAGAGAGAGAGAGAGAGAGAGAGAGAGAGAGAGAGAGAGACCCAAGACAACAAAGCCAGGAAACAAGCAAGTTGTGTATCTGATGAGTAATGAAAAAAATGCTTTTTTTTTAACCTTTATTTTCAAAATAGAAGACAGATATGTAGACATCATCTGTGTCCCTATAAGAACCTGAACAACATTTACAAGTTTCTTCCAAATAACAGGGTTTTGTCAGCAAAATTTTATATTAGCCTTGTGGTTTCCATGATATTTTTGTATTCTGATCTAATTCCTTCTTGTCACTGTCTGCTTTGTTCAATAGAATAGTATTTACGTGTGTGTGTGTGTGTGTGTATGTGTGTGCACACACATACACGCACACATAAACAGGCACACATACACACTATACAGACACACATATATGCAGTAGTTTAAAGACCACTGGGTTTATAAATTAGAGATCTGGGCCTAGATATGAAACCTTGCTCTGCCATTTATTCATGAGGCTAATTAAAGAATCCATCACTGGTAAGCCATGTCTCAGTCTCTGTCTTTCCTCATTGGCATGGAAGAGACTACCATGCATGTTATATTTGATTGGTACACAAGATCTGAAATCAGGAAGGAAAGCTTGTTGTTTAGGATGTTGGACATATGTTATACTGAATTCTTCTGGATCTGATCAGTTCTCACTTTTACTGCTACCGGAGTGTATTCACTATAGCAAGTGAGCTTTCTTTTTGGATAGTTTGGGAGAAGAAAAGAGAGAAGGGTAGTTAGTGATTCAGAAAGGAAAATAGACCCTTGCAGCCTGGACTCCCTCTTCCATATTTTTTTTTCTCTCACTTAAAGGAATCAAGTCTTCTGCCCCATAGCCCATAACCACTAATAACTTTTTGACCCCTTATTTTACTGAAGAGGTGTGCCACTTGGATTTCTGAAAACCATTTTCCTGGTAGATCCGCAAGGGCTGTTATACAGATGCTCAGCTTGGGAACAAAACTACAAACAGACAGACTCATGTCTCAGTGGAACAGGATCAGATATCATTCCAGGGAAGTTTCGACAGCACACACACACAGGCTTTGTTCCACCTGGACATGTTTGATTTTCAAAGTCCTGTAAGTGACTGTGCTTTGGTGGGAAAACTTTCTTCTGAAAACTTGTGGGTGGCGTTTGTGTTTGGGACAAGTCAGGAGCAAGGGTTGTGTTACTGTTGCAATACCACTGATGCATTGAATCAGGTGCAGAAACACCCTGTGGTTTGTGATTGTGTGGTGAATTCATGTAGCAGTTCAAGAGTTAGTATTGATATTTAGTTAAATTCTAATTATCACTAGCTTCCGTAGCCTCCGGAATGTTGTCTTGCAACTAATTTTGGCCTCCACTCGCCTTCCATTCTTATTCCCCTCCTGCGTCTTCTTGGTCACTGTGCAATGGATTCTCAACACATTGGGGAATTAAACCTTTTTTTAGGAAAATCAAGATACTGAAGTAGCTGAGAGGAGAGAGATCAAGGAATAACAACCCGCTGGTGAGGCAATACAGTTGTTTCAGGTAGAACCCTGCCTGGAGATTCGGCGGGGACAGATACATGCAAACTGTAGGCAAGCGATATACAAACGTATTTTGCAACTGTCAAATGGGATCTTAATAAAGAACTTCACAGCTGTTAGAGCCCCATGATTCCAGTGCATGCATTTTGTTATTCATGGCACTAACTTTGGGCTAATGTTTCACATTCTTAACAGTTTTGCAGACAATATAAGAGAAGCTGTAGCCATGCTACATTTTTTTTTTTTGCAAGACAGCAAATTTGTGTAACTATTAATATAGTGTGGTTATAAATATGGTTTTAGTATATTTATAACTTCAATTATATTATTAATCCGTTAATGTTCTTCTCAGGCACCCACGTGACCTACCTTCCCCTGTAGATAGATGCTGCTACATGGGATCTAAGGAGTTGTTAGTGGTTATGGGCTATGGGGCTCAGGACTCCAACACTTAAGAATAGTATACCGAGATATATTGGTATAATGAATTAATTTAATATGTTTATCATGTTTATAAGTATAAATGTTAGCTATAATATTCTTTTAGATTTTAACCATGGAAAAGAACCATCCCAGATATTTGGGCACTGAAGCATACCTTTTCCCAGATTGATACCGACCAATAGACAAAGTCATTTGCTGCCTTACTCCAGCATTTAGGTTCATTGGCTGGCTGGGTGTTAACAATCCTAGTTTCCTTAAACTATTAGAGATAAGAAGACGTGCTGAGAACCTGGCTTAGGAAATAGACATGAAGGCGATACGGTGTCGTAAGGTTCTGTATATTCTGGCATGGGGAAAGAAGGGTGGGCTTGCGTCACTGAGGGAAGGTGTGTTTGGCCATGGCCAGTTCAGTGTGGGGTCTGTGCACAAAGTCTTCAGGTTACTTCTTTCAGTATGTGTTAGTGGGCGTGCAGTTTGGTTTCTGGGCAGAGCTCAGTCTGAGCTGGCTGCCAACCGACTTTTTTTTTTTTTTCCCTCCACTTGTACAGTGTAGCAAGATTATATTCCTAGCACCTACTCACCAGAGAGCCAAACTCGTTCAACAGGCTGCTCCCTGAACAAAAATAATTACTTACATCTGATAAGGCCCTGAAAAGGAAGCAAGAGAAATGAAAACAAGAACGCCGAGGCCTTGAGACAGTTTCATACAGGCTCAGAGCACCCAGCTGAGCTCAGGGTTAGTTTCAGGGCCTTCTCCTTCGCTCCACCTGCTGGGTGCAGTTTCTCCTAAGGTCACCAGGACCTTTCCTGTCCTGAGGTCTTGGAAGGGTGGAAGTTTTTTGAATTGCTTTTCTCTTTGCTGTCTAATTGTTCACTGGCTTCATAAATTGCAAACTCACATCAAAAAAAAAATATTCCCCCCACCTGCTGTCCCACCACAGTCTCTCTGAGTAGTCCTGACTGCCTGTAACTCACTAACGGGAAAAGGGTGGCCTCAGACTCAAAGAGATCCTCCTCAACACTGGGATTGCCTGCTCAGTTTCCCTCTCTTGCATGTAAATTTTCACCATCTGCCCACCTCTGATTAGCTGGCCGCACACCTGACTCCCTTCTGAGTTGCTTAATCGTGATCCACAATACCTGCTCCTGGGGCAGGGAAAAGTAAAGAGATGTGAGACAGGAGCTAAGAGATTTCTTATGTTTGTTTTGTTTTGTGTGTGTGTGTGGGGGGGGAGGGCAGAGAGTCCTTGCTTCAATAATTAACACTTTGATCATTAGCAAAAATGCTAGAACTCACTATGTAACGATAGGAGGATTAGGCTGGTTAAATCACCATGTTTGGTTTCAGAGCAGTCAGAATTAAAGGGGTAGGATGCAGGACCCTAGGGCCACCACATCTCTAAGCAAGGGCACAGGGTATGTTGCTAGACATGTGGAAGAGTGGGAACTGTTCAGAAAGAAGCAGGTCTGAAGGTGTGTTGCTTTTCCGGAGTTGTTGGGGGTGGTTAGGGAAAGAGCCTGCTCAGTCACAGCAGCTGTGCCTACAAGCAGCAGCACTAGGCACTTATTGCTGATCTGTTATCAACTAACAGATTTTCAGCAGAGCGGGCGGTGGAGCACATAGTTGCAGACCCACTGGTGATTCAGGGTCACACAGGTGGCCCTAGTTAAACCACGTGGGGCACTAAAAACCAAAACCAAGCAAAAAAACCCCAATAAACTAATAAACAAAGGAAAGTGTTTTATAAGGAAGATAGGATGCTGGCAGGGGCAGGAGGGAAATAAGTGTTTGTGCGTGCGTGCATGTGTGTGTTGTGGGAGAGAACCAGAATTCATTATATACTTGTATGAAACTTTCATTGAACAAACTATATTATTAATAAAAAGAACCTCCATCAGGAAACCAGTAACTGTAATCTATTTGGAAAAAACTGTAACTGGAGTGGGAAGCACTTTTTTGCTATATAACATTTTACGGTATGATTTTATCTTTGTGTGTGAGTGCCTGCATGCCGCCACATTGCTGTGGAGGACATCCTCCAGTGTCAGGCCTTTTGTTCCAGGCTCTGCTTGTTGTTTTTCCTGCAGGGTGCAACAGGTTAGCGGGCCTGCAAGCTTTCGAGGCTCTCCTTTCTCTGCCTCTTACCTAGGAGCGCTGGGATTCCAGAGAGATGCAAACTGAGTGCCAGGGATCCAGAGTCGGGTCCTCAGGCAGTGACAGCTAAGCACTTTACAGACTGAGTCACCGCCCCAGTCCTGCATTTGAAGCATGTTTACATACAGATGTATTTCCTTTCTATTTAAAGGAATTAGAAAAATAAAAAGTGCCTCTTTCTATAGGGACACTTTCTATGACCTGGTTAGAATGTGGGTTTGTTTGAGTATGTCTGCTGGGTGTAGAGGAGGTCTAGACAAGCTTTGAGAGCTGAGAGATTAAGTAGCTTTTATTGATAAATGATGTCTACTCATTTCTTCTGAGGGTGTGGGTGTCTCAGAATAGGCAGGCAAAAGCAGGAATCATCTCTCTAGACATTTGCTAAATATTTATTCATTGCCTGAATAAAGGTAGAATGAAATGTTATGCATCGAAAAATAGGACATGCAGCTGAAAGGAATTTAACATGCTTCAAGACTCTAGCAGTGGTCAGTGGTCAGGATAATGCTTTGGGTCACTACTTCAGCCTGGTTCCAGAAGTTGAGGGTGCCTTTAAAGTAATTTTAGTAACAATGAAATGAAGGGATCAAGGCTGAAAAGCTGTATAAGAGAGAAGGTAGAATGCCACAGGAAAAGAATGAGTGTCCCCTCAGCCTGGATTCCAGACAGAAGAGCAAAAAGTGGGTGGCTCAGAAAGGACACTGTGCGCTTAGCAACTAGAGATTCATAGGTGTATTTAAATTTCTACATGTCTTTTTTTTTTTTTTTCTAGAATAACACAGTTCTTGGGAATCCGACCCCACTGTGGCTGTGCTCCGTGCATCTGCTGTGGGCCTAGCAGAGGAGGCTGGCCCTGTGGCGATGGGAGAGAAGGGTCACCTGAGCCGGACACTGTTGGAGTGCAGTCTCAGTGACAAGCTGTGTGGTAAATGCAGACACTGTAACTGCCTGTTACTTGATGCTAGAACAACAGGGACTGGGTTCTGGATGTTTCTAGATAGGGGGTGGGGTGAGGGGGTGCTGGTTTCATTTCTAGTGGAAATAAAGGTGGTGATGAAAATGAATAGGGACCCCCAGGCATCATTTTTATGGGATAAGGGATATATGCCAATCAGAGATCAAGATAGAAAAAAAAATTATCTTCAATGGTCTTAAAACACAGGGTTAGTATCCAGTTAGTATGAAGTTGCCCTCTGTGGCCCTCTGTTGAAGGGACTGAGGGGAAATCAGGAGTGCTGAGGCATGGTGGGCAGGGGAAACTGTGCTAGGCTTCTTACTTCTTTTCCTGTTTGTGGCCTACACAGTTGTCCAGGCACAGCAGTATGAAGTAATCATTGTTCCAGCTCTACTGGTTGGTGGCTTCCTTATTCTTCTTGCAATCATCCTGTGGCTTTTTATCAGAGGACAGAGATCCCAGAGGCAGCGCCCTGGACACCGAGGTAAGGCTCAAACTCTAGGGCTAGGCATAGGTTCAGGGAAGATCAATTTAAACAAAATAGCAATCCAACCCATAGTAAGATCTTACAAATTATAAAGCCAAGCCATTCAACATCTTTCATTCCCAGTGGCTTTCTTTATAACGTACTCTAACTCTATAGTGATTTAGTTCCCCTTGGCAACTCAGAATTATTCACAAAGGTCTTGATTGGTCTCTCAGTTCATATGGCTTAAAACCCTCCAATGGGTTCTTGTGTTCCATAGAACAGAAGATAGCAAGGTCCTTCCCATGGCCTTGTACAATATGGCATCTCTGGCTCTGCCTCCCACATTTGTCCTCCATCCCCCTTGACTCCATCAGCGCTGCCTTCCTTGTTGCTTCTTAAACATCCTACGTGTACCTTTCTCCTGGTGCCTTCATACACCTTGTTCCATCTGCTACAGTGTCATCACGGTTTGTTCTGTAATTGCTTCTAGGCCTTTATTACACGTTATCATATCTGAAAGGCCTTTTTTGACATCTACAGATAAAAGCGTACCTCTTTTGTTCTTTTCCCCCACAGCACACTGCCTCATTCGTTCCTAATGCTATGTGTCTTAGGACTGGAAACTAATCTTAGGCAGCTCTGAAGTGTGCCTAGCCTCAACTCAGACAGTGCACAGTGTACGGTGATACTTACTGAACGGGTTGAATGATTAACAAATGATTGGAAATCTAAGAGGGAAATTTCCTTAGCCAAGAGAAAAGGTAGCCAAGGATGAGAGACTGTCTCAGAAGACCTTTTGACTAAGATTCATGGAAATACAGAATACACTTTTGAGAGCAAACTGAAGAAAGAGTCATATGCCTTCCAGAATTGAAGGCGTATGCCTGACTTAAAGGCTATCTCTGCTGCCAGTGACCACCACCTTTTGGTACCTGCAGTGTGGATTTCTTTTCAGAACTGTCTAGTCTCTGTGCTACACTCACGGGGACCACTGACAGTAATCCCAAGGATGATAAAGAAAAACATAAAAAAAGAAATCTGACCACTTTCAGAGGTTTCATCTTTAGTTTTTCTGCAAGTAATGAAATTATTTGACTATTGTGAAAGCTCAGTGTTGGTATTCATTCATCGAGAAGCATCAGAAGTTGTCCTTGTGTTAGTAATAGAGAAATTTTCCTGGGCAGTTCCATCTGCTTTTCTGGTGTCCCCAGGGCAGGGGACAGCTGGTGGACATTATCTCTTTGTTCTAGGCACTGCCTCTGTACCTGCATCCAGGGGCCCAAGCCAGGAGGCAACAGAGCAAGGAGAAAAAGTGCTGGTGCCACTTAAGGAGACCTCAGTGGAGAGCTTTCTACGAGCGGTCGCGCCTCCCCTGGCTAAGCTTCAGGTGCCCAGGGAACAACTGTCAGACGTGGATCTCGAGCAGATCTACAATGGCAGGTGTGGGACCCTCTATCGTACCAGGATGACCACCGGAGATCACGATAAGCCAAGGAGTGTTGTCCTCAAGGCTTTAGAAGGTGAAGTAAGAGGACCAACTTCTCTTCCCTTTTTGCTTCCCTGCTGTGAGCCCATTCCTGTAAATGTTAACTGGAACTGCAAACATTAAGATGCATTTCAGAACATAAACTTATAGTTGTGCTGGTGCAAAGTTATTCCTCCGGAGTCTTTAGATCTCTAGCTCACCCTTGCCTACTGAAGCCCATAGAGTAGATCTACTCTAGATCTACTCCATCTGCTATAGAGATAGTAGATGATACTTGGCCTAGAATTATGACATTGTTTCTTCATTGTTCTTTACTGTTTGATACCTTTTTGATATTAATTATTAATTATTTTGTATGTCTGTGTGCATGTGCGTGCATGCACAGGTGCCTGCTCCACAACTATGAGGTCAGATGTTGGTCCTCTCCTTCCATGTGACTGAAAGTCATCAGGCTTCCATGTCATTGGTCACCTGCTTTCAACGTCTGAGCTATCTTTCTGGCCCTTAAGCCCTTTCTTGACACCACGTCTCTTTCCTTTCCTTCCTTTTCTCTTTCTCTCTCTCTCTCTACACAACTTGCACTGGCTACACAGAACATAAAACAAGGAAGAGCTAAACATAAGCAAGAATGTCCATCAGAAGGCCCCGGCAGTGTGGTTGTAATATGAACAGCACACTGTCTATTCAGAGAGGTAAAAACCTGTCCTGTTCTGAGAACCGTGACTCTCTGTCATTTCTGTTAAAGGATCAATGACTAAGCATCACTCTCTTCCAGATGGTCCCTCTTCTGCGCCCTTTCTGACCGCACTTTTGCACTGTCGGTTCTTCTTCCATGAGGGGCCTCGAATGTCATCACTTGCACATGTCTTTTGTCCCTTGCCTCCTACTCAGCAGCTGTACTTGACTGTTCCCTGACCCTACCCTTCTGTTTTTCATAGAACCAACTGGACTCCAGGAGGTCCAGGACTTCATAGGGCGAATCCAGTTCTGTCAGTACCTGGGGAAACACAGGCACCTGGTCCAGCTGGAAGGCTGTTGCACGGAAAGGCTGCCCCTCTTCATGGTGCTGGAGGATGTCGTCCCAGGAAACCTGCT
This sequence comes from Rhombomys opimus, assembly GCA_010120015.1. Lineage (NCBI taxonomy): Eukaryota > Metazoa > Chordata > Mammalia > Rodentia > Muridae > Rhombomys > Rhombomys opimus. Next base: position 999,836 of record REGO01000488.1, on the reverse strand, counting down.
CAGCTTTCTCTGGACCTGCCGCAGGGTGAGCAGCGGAGAACCTGCACTCGCAGGGGAACGCTTTGATTCCCCCCTCACAGGTCAATTAACACCACACACGACAAAATATGCAGACAGTGCAAGGGTGAAACGATCATCACTTTTGAATTAATCTACCACAGTGTAAGTGTGAAACAGTTATCGCATCGCTGGGGGCTGGGGTGTGGCTCAGTTGGTAGAATGCTTGTCTAGCGTGAGCCCTGGGTTAGATCAGGGTAACACTGTGTGTGGTGGCATGTACCTATAATTCCAGCACAGGGAAAGATCTTGAGTTCAAGGTCATTCTCAATGACACAACCTCAGATACATGAGACCCAGACTATCCGTCTGGTCACAATTAACCACAAGTCATGTGTGACTATTAAATACCTGGCATATGGCAGGAAAACCAGAAAGTGAACACTGTGAGTTGAAATAGACACATGTGGCTGGTCACTGTCTTGTTAGGCAGTGTATGTACATCTAGAGACTGGTTCTTGCGCCTACCACATGACTTTGTGACTTGAGCAAGTTTTTTTTGGTTTTGGTTTTGCCATTATTTAAGACAGAGTTTCTCTATGTAGCCTTGGCTGTCCTGGAACTTGCTTTGTAGACCAGACTGGCATTAAACTGCCTGTTTCTGCCTCCCAAATGCCAGGACTAAAAGCATGTGCATTCATGCCTGGCTTGGAAACTTAATTTTGATCCCTAGTTTTATAAATTTTATAAATTATCATAAACTGTCCGAGACATTATGTGTGTAAAAAAATAACAGCATTTGGTACTTAATAAGCAATCAAGATGCTAAGCCAAGTGGATATACCACTCCCAGTAAGAATGATTATTCTGTTGTTCTACTAAGTGTATTTTCCATTCTGTAAGAGCATCCTAGTGTGCCATAGCTGACAGTCGGCAGTAAGAGTTTGTGTGTCAAAATCTTCAGAAACTTATGAGCATTTTTTTAATATTCTAATGGATTTCCTTTTAAAATAGAATAATAAGGGAAGAACATATCAATGGTTACAGAGTGCCAAATGGTCAGCCCTGAAAACATACACATTCAGTAACATACAGACTGAGTGGGTTGTATGTGTGTACGTACATACATATATATGTATACACACATATAACAACAATGAAAGAAAAAGAGGCTATGAGGTAAAAATAAGAAGGTTTAGAGGGAGGTAAGAGAATGGCCAAATGATGTAATTGTTTCAGAATCTCAAAAGTAACAACCTGTTAAAAACCAAAATTAATAATAATAATGATGATATTCGTAGTTCTCTAAATGTTCCTTCCTGAAGAGCTGAAGACACCGGTGTCCCTGGTCTCTCACTTGCTTGTGAGCCAGCTCGTGATTACCTGAACTCTCACAGAGGACGATCCTCACACAACGGTGTGTGTGTGTGTGTGTGTGTGTGTGTGTGTGTACGTACGTACGTGTATGTGCGCGCGTGTGCGTGTGTGTGTGTGTGTGTGTGTGTGTGTGTGAGAGAGAGAGAGAGAGAGAGAGAGTAAAGGTGCCTATTGACTGAAGTCTTTCACCCAGTGATGTGAATGAGAGTTCAGAACCTTTCAAGAGATTGCTCATTTGCCGCCAGTTCTGTGCTTTCATCAAGAAGCAACTTTGCACTCTTCAGAGCGGCCATCTTTTCTATTTCAGACCGTTTCCATCGGCTCTTTTCATACATGAAAAGTTTCATGCAGCTGATGCTCACATATCCTTCGTGTTCCCATCGCCCTCTTTCCTTGAGGGGGCTTTCTTCTTCCTCCTGATTTCACATGCTCTGATAGCTGCTGCACATTTCTCCTGTGGCACTTACCATATGTAGCCATTTGTTTACTTGCAATCTCCTGATTCTAGTTCACACATCTGGCATTCAGTTAAATCTCAAAGGCAGCGCCTATCCAGCACAGATGAGAAGCTGCAAATAGTGAATTTTCTCCGTTTCTTTCTTTTTTCTTTTTGTGATTTGAACTTGTTAAAATAAATATATATATTCTTGACTTTTGAATTCCAAGTTTTTAACAGGGAAATTGGCACATGTGGGTCTTCTGTATGGCTGTATTAACATGTGCCTATCTGCACACACAGCCCCAGAGAAAACTGCTGCATGATTCACTGGAGAGTGTCATCCCTGCTTCTTATTCTTGCCTCCTGTTCACCAACTTTCTTTGCCATTTTTGCAGTTCAGGGAACCACATCCCTCTAAACATATCGAATATTTGTCTCTCACTTAAATATGTTTCAGGGTATAGAAAAATGACTCGGCAACTGAGAGTGCCTCCTGTTCTTACAGAGGACCAGGGTTCAGTTCCCAGCACCTACGTGAAGGCTCATAATGATCTTTAACTCTAGTCCCCCCAAAAAAATAAAATACGATTTTCTGTCCTCCAAGAAATGCATGAGGTGCACACACATACATGCAGGCAAATATTCACACATATAAAAGAGAAATAAATATATCTTTTTTTTTTTTTACATTTAAGAGTGTGTGTGTGTGTGTGTGTGTGTGTAAAGAAGGGAGAGGTGGGTAAGAGAGACACATGGAAGTCAGAGGACAACTTGTTGGGAGTTCTTTGCCTCCACCATGTGGATGCTGGGAGGGAACTCGGGACATCAGTCTTGGTGACAAGCACCCTCACCCACTGAGCCATCGCTCCAGCTCCTGTCTTATTGACTCTTAATCCCTGTATTATGTTGTTTTTAGTTTTGATATTAGCATTTCAGAATTTTAAAAAATAAAATATGCTCAAGTGCCTTTTACGCGTTTTCTTTCCTCTTTAGGATGTGATGACCATGGATGGCCTGCTGTATGACCTCACAGAAAAACAGATATACCACATTGGAAAGCAAGTCCTTTTGGCCCTGGTAAGACAAGCACACATGGAAACTGATGGTAGGATTTTCCTATCAGCCTAGTATTTTATGCTGCGTTGACAATTCTAAATGGGGAATATATTTTAAAGACAGACAGTTAGAGGAAGATTATTCACTGACAGTTTGTTTTTCAATCCCTTATTTATGAAATCATTTAGGTAATACAGTGGAGCATCAGGCATTCCAGGTAGAAGATAGATAGTTTAGGACTGATACAATGAAGTAGGAGGACTGTGTAGATATAAAAGAGGGAACAAGATGGAGGAGATATGAAGGAAGAAAGTAAGCAGGTGAAGGATGAAGTATGCAGATTCATACCTGAAGAACAAGACAAACTAGATTGTGTTTGGTGGGAGACTTGTTTTGATAATAGATGTGATGTAATATATGTATATTATATAAACTTTGAAAAATAACAAGGAGAAGGGATTTCAGAAAAAAAGATTTACCTCTACCAGAATCACTCAGGAAGTTTATATCACTCTGCCTGTGAAATTATCTGGACATATTTCAAGTTAATACTCTCTATAGAGAAATCAAGGCTCTGTGAAGCTATGGTTTTCAGCTTTACAGTATTTTGCTACCACAATATGTGAAATGTATCAGGGCCTAAAGGGACTCTTTCTGTGTGTGGTAATGGCACCGGCAACTGAACTCTTGCTAGGCAGGAGCTGCATGCTTGGCCTATCGGAAGTAGAGGAAAAACAAAACAAAACAAAACAACAACCAGAATCAAAAGGAAGTGATGGGAGAAAGAGAAGCAGTTCTGGTTGAAGCTCCCATGGGATGGGGAGAGGAGGCCTCACAGCAGTTATCTGTGTTTCTTGGAGGGTGTGGTCCTAGTGTTGGTCAGCTGTGAGCGTCAGCCCATCTGGCCTCTGGGATCAAAGGACAGGGGTGTCCTACAGGGGCGAACTGATCAAGCTGATGCACCCAGCAGGCGCTGCATCACCTGCCATGGGGCAAGGCCATGCTTTTTGTTGTTACCGTTAATGACCTTACATTTAGTACATTTCTTCTAACTATAGTATAATTTCCTTAATTCTGCTCATCATAATTAATTTCCCTGTTCTTAAATTTCCCAAGAGACAGAAAACTTCTAGTCATCGTATCTTTCTTCATCAGTGGCTGGAAACTACCACTTTAACCCTCTAAATGTCCTTGTTCTGTGTTTGGTAACCAGAGCCCCAGATCTCTGGCTCTTCCATCATGCACAGGTTTCCCCGTTTCCACACAGCTTGAGTGTCTTCACGACAGAGGAGATGATCCAGCAGGCACCAACAGCCACCTTGATTCTCACCTGTTCTTCTAACCAGAATCCTTTCATACTTTATAATACAACTCACAGCCTTTCTCTCCCTGGATGGTGGGTTATTAAATCAGGGCTAAAAAGCCTTAAAGTTTATTTGTATAAGTTCTCAGAGAGTGTGGAGTGCAGCTTAAGGATTATTAGTGGATTGGTAGGGCCTGTACCACTTTCTGAGTTAAGAGACCTACTGTGGTCATAACCACCTGATGAATAATGCATGTGAGGTCTTCTGTGTTCCTCTGGACTTGCCTTAAAGATACTTGCTTAACCTCATCTAGTTATAAGGACAGAATGAGATGATGTGAACATCCGTATAAATTTATGACACGGCTTTCAGCTTTACTGTGCGTCCTGCTGTCTATTCCAGAATCTGAGTACCATTGGAAGGGAAAGTACAATCAAGAGGGGCTAGGGTTGACATAGAGCATGTGATTATGCTCTCAGAGTCTGGCGTTAGGGCTGGGCATATAGCACAGAGCGGGGTGCTGACCTAGCCTGCAGGAAGCACCAGGATCCATCCTAAGCATTAGAGTGAAATTCCTGTGTTAGTACCATTTGGATTATTCACTGAGTTTGCTAACCCTAAACATATGGTGAAAAGTTCCAGTCTCTTACCCTGCTTTGGAAATGATCTCATTAGTTAACAAGAGTGCTTGGAGAAGAGAACACCCTTGTCTTTTAAAGGCCACCTAGGACTGTTTTATCTGTGAACTTTGACCTTCAGAAGGCTGATTACTTTTGATCTTATGCTGATAGGAATTCCTGCAGGAGAAACATCTGTTTCATGGGGATGTGGCCGCCAGAAACATCTTGATCCGAAGTGACCTGACTGCCAAACTCTGCAGACTGGGCCTGGCTTACGAAGTCCACGCTCATGGGGCCATCTCCGCCGCTCGCGCCAGCACTATCCCTCTCAAGTGGCTCGCTCCGGAAAGGCTCCTCCTGAGACCTGCAAGCATCAGAGGAGATGTGTATGTTGTGCTTGCTCTTTCACTTCTTGTCTTTGTGGCCTGGTGTTTCCTCCTGAATATTACTGAGCTTGCAGCCTGTTATGTCTGCAAATGAGAACTCTACTTAAAGTCAGACATACTCTCAAGCGAAGAAGAAAAAAAAAAAAAAGCTTGCCATCTGCCTCTAATCTCTTTTTAAATGCTTCCACCAGTAGTTCATGTGAATTAGATTAGCAACTTTCATTAGAAACGAAAAAAAAAAGTGAAAATATTATTCAAATCAATATTGGAGGACTAACTTTAGCCTTGCTTTAAATTTTAGGGCATGGTTCCACTAACAAGCCAGGAAATGAAGAACTTTAAATGAAATGTTCATACATGTTTTGAGTCAATAATTTTAAAAATATTGACTTATTTATGTGCTTGTTCCTGCATTAGTTTATGTGCACCAAGTATGTACACAAGCTCTTGGTAGGCAGAGGGGAGTTCCAGATCCCCATGACTGGAGTTATAGGAAGCTGTGAGCCATCATTTATGTGCTAGCAATGAAACCAGGTCCTCTTCGGGAACAGTAAGTGCTCTTAACCACTGTCCTATCTGTAGAGGAACCCAGCAATATGGCTGCTCTGGCAAGGAATTTCATCCAAAGACCTTCTTAGCCTGAATGATCTGCTGTAATTCAGACAAACTCTGGATTACAGTATGATCTGGCTGGAATATACACATGCCCTTAGTACCCGCCTTTAATTCCAAACAATGAAGGTGAGGTTAGTTTATAGAAGAAAGCAGCCATCTTTGAAGGTGACATGTAATTGAAGGGTAGACAAAGTGATGAATCAGAGAAGGATTAGACAGAATGAGTCAGAGATAGGATAAACCCATCTCTCATGAGAAGACAGAAAAGAAAGTATAAGAGCTATACGGGGAGAGAGAGGGAGTTTTTTTGTTTTAAACTGGGACAATTTTATAAAGACAGGTTGCAGAGAGAACAAGCTAGAAATAGGTGAAGACAGAATGAGCCAGAAAATGAGAAGGAGCCAGAAGATTAAAACATATTGCCAGAATTACTTTGAAGCCAAGTAGAGCAATTCATACAGAAGGCAAAAGAAGCCAGATGGGATCAGTCAGATTGGAGAGGCATTTGTGTCAGAACAGCTGAGTTGAACCAGCCAGCAAGAGTTCAGAAAGAGCTAGAAAGGCTTGGGAATGGCTCTGATCTCATCCCCTCATGAGGAAATAAAAACAACACTTACAGCTCTTTTCACTCCCTAATCACTTGACCTGAAAACTTTTGCATGAATATTTATCATGTTTTTGGAGGATGTACATTTTGTTTTTGTTCTTGGTCTTGCACATGCAGCTCCTGCCGTTCCTGTCCATATATATATATATATATATGTACATGTATGTACATTTCTTGTCCGAAAAGCAGCTCTAATGATTACTAATGACCGGATGCCCCTTTGAGATGGTTCTTAGTACAGTGAGAGACCTGAAAATATTTGTGAAAGAATCTGAGACTTTTATTGTTTCCTCCTTCATTTTTTTATTGGTTTTTTTTTTGTTTGTTTGTTTTTGAGACAGAGTTTCTTTGTGTAGTCTTGGCTGTCTTAAAATTGTCCCTGTAGACCAGGCTGGTGTTGAATTCTTAGGGATCCACCTGCCTTTGCCTCCTGAGTGCTGGAATTAAGGGTGTATGCCATCACTGCCTGGTTACCCCCCATCTTTTACATTTTGACTCATAACACTTTGCTATTTTTTTTTAATTTATTTGGGGTGGGGATAGAGTTGAAACAGGGTTTTTCTACATAGCTCTGGCTATCCTGGAACTGGCTGACTTTGAGATCACAGAAATCTGCCTGCCTCTGCACACTCACACATATGCTAAGAACAGCAGCATACATGTATTATGAAGAGGGGGCATAGACACAGCCCTTAAAGGGATTAGAATCTGAAGGCCATGGACAGGAATGTTCTCTAATAACTCTGTTAAGCAACTCAGCCCTCCCCGAGTCCTTCATCTCTTTCTGATGTTAAAGTGAACTCTCTTTAGAAAAGATAAAGGTAGAAATTAAGAGGGTGGCTTTGTTTCTCTTACAGTTGGTCCTTTGGGATCCTGCTTTATGAGATGGTGACTCTAGGTGAGTATGACCACCTGGCAAAGAATAAAGCTTGCTTATTTGGAAGGTGGATGATGTAGCCCCTGAGCAGGTGTTTCCAGGATGGAAGATTGGGCTGACATGGATTCTAGCTTCATTCCTCTGAAGTCCACTAAAATGATCACCCCATTTCTTCTCTTTACCTTTCCTAGATATTCCTAGACTTTCTTTAGCTTTCCACCCCCCCCCAACCATACCAACTCTATAGGATGTTTTCAAACCCAGAGGATGGTTCCAATAGCAATCTCATATAAGCATAAAAATTTTCAAGTTCGTTAATCCATTCAATTGGGAAACTGTGGCTCCTTCTGTGTCCTGAGGAGTGGAAGGCAGCTCTTATTTGCCTTGATTTATTTATGTTCCTTAAAACTCAGAATTACCTTTCTTTTCCAAAACACCTCTTCTGCAATCTACTGCCTCCTTACACAATCAGCAGGAGCAATTGTACTATATACAGTATGTCCCCATGGTTATGTTTTAAAGGCTGTTGTCTCAGGTCAGTGGAGATTGGTGTTATTGTCACTTCATGTTTAGAAGGTCTCTTGCTGCTCTCATGTTTTCCGTATTGACAGGGGCACCGCCATACCCTGAAGTCCCTCCCACTGGCATCCTACAGTATCTTCAGAGAAGTAAAATTATGAAGAGACCCAGCAGCTGCACACATACCATGTAAGAGCTTCCTAAAGGCCTGAGCTTCTGTAATTTCAAATCATGTTTTGCTCCCCATTAACCACACCCTTTCCAGTGTGCCTCAGACCATGTGCTAATGCCCAGCCAGAAATGAAACATGAGGCAAACCAAAGCCACTTCTGCCCAGCTGCTGTATCAGTCACTTTCCTAATTGTTGTGGCAAAATACCCAACAGAAACTGCTGCAGGGAAGAAATGTTGACTGTTTTTTTCACAGTTCCATTATGGTGGGGAGGTTAGAGCAGAGGTGAACAGCCTGTGGCTTGCAGGAGCACAAAGACAGTTCACATAGTTGTGGACCAGGGGCACAAAGGCTGGAATTAGGATGGCTATAACTTTTAGAGGCATTCCCATTCTGCAGCAAGCTAGGGATCAAGCACTTAAAACATGGCCTGTGGGGGACAGCTCGGGCTCAAGCTGTAAATGTGTCATGTATGTATACTTATCATATATGCATACATACACACATCTGCACATAGTTTTGAGGCTACCACCAAGGACTCTATTAGAAACCTAATTTTTGCTTCTAGAAGAAGCCTTCTAGAAGAAGCCTTCAGACACTGTGCCTGACCTTAAAGAACCTGTCATCTGAGAAGATAGTTCAAACATGAGATTGATTAAAAGTGCTACCCCTAGGGACTGGAGAGATGGCTCAGTGTTTAAGAGCACTGTCTGCTCTTCCGGAGGTCCCGAGTTCAATTCTTAGCAACCACACAGTGGCTCACAACTGTGTATACCGGGAATCTGATGCCCTCTTCTGGCATGCAGGTGTACATGCAGATAGAGCTCTCATATACTTAAAATAAATAAACTTAAAAAAAACCCAACAAAACAACAACAACAAGAACCTCTACCCCTCCTGCCATAGAATGGAACAGACAATTCACTCCTAGCCCTGTTAGTCAATTGTTTCATGGGAAAAGGCAGAGCTCTTCTGTCACTTTGTAGTCTGAAAAAATCTCCAACATTCTACTATAAAAAGAAAACAGTACTAGGATGTCGAGGGACTTGATATAGAGAGAAGGGTAGCGTACTATATGGAAATACAGTGGGAGACAGAGCAGAAAGATCAGAGAACTGTGGGCTTTTATATTGTTGTTGAAGAGGAGCTGTGTTCTTTTCATCCTTCTCTGCTGTCCCCTCAGGTACAACATCATGAAGAGCTGCTGGCGCTGGAGTGAGGACAGCCGTCCCTCACTTGGAGAACTACGCATGCGCCTAGAAGCCGCCTCTAGATCTGCGAATGACAAGGCTGTGCTGCAAGTGCCAGAGTTAGTGGTGCCTGAACTGTACGCGGATGTGGCTGGCATCAGTGAGGAGAGCCTTTCCTACAGCTATAGTGTCCTTTGACGATGCCCCAGACAAGTGACTACATGGGCGGGAATGAGTTCCTTCAAGAACACAGGGAAGGAACATTCTGTGAGCCACACAGGGAGGAAAAGGGCATGGATCCTGCACCTTTCCCGATACTACATTTTCCTGTAAATATGAAATGCTGCTGAATGAGGCTCTACCTCTATAGACATGTACTCTCAAGCAAAGAATCATCAGAAATCTCAGTTTGCTTTCCAGTCCCAAGGGCCTGGGTATAAGTGGTGGGCAGTGTGGTTCCAATGGAGGTTTTTAATTTTTTATTTATTTTTATTAAAATTCTGGGGTTTTCACATGTATATTTGTCTACTCCCCCATTTCCACATCTGACCACCACTGTGAATATGTCCTATCATAACATTCTATACATACTTAAAACCAAGTAAAGGGTGGCGTTCCATCCTTGAAACCTAAACAGGCATTTTAGACAACACATTCTTGGCAATTGAACCTTGACAACGTTTATCAAACACAGTAGGGAAAGCTCTCACTTTCCAGTATAAAAAGGACAGCCAGATATCAGCTGTTACCAAAATGAAGTGAGACACAACATTTCAAACTGTTTAAACCATTTTTTTTAAAGAGGCTTCCTTCACTGCCAGAGATCTTGAATAGCCCAAAGGAGGTTTTTGAAATCTGCAATAATTACTTGAGGGATAGGGCAAAAGGGCTGGTCCCACCCACCCAAGGTTGGTTTACTACTCAAACATTCTTTTTAAATCTAAAATATTAAACGGTTCAAATAAATCAGAAGGGAATGAAGGGATAGAAACCAAACATGGGGATTCATGAGAAAGAATATTTCAAGATTATTTTTGCTGAGCAATGTAAGGTGGATCAAGATCTCCTTCAAGGAGAAGTCTTGTTCCTTCTATTGAGGAACTTAATGTTGAGGAATCATAGATGTTATTCAGTACTAGTCCCTTCCTGAAGAGCTGGAGCATAATTACGAGAAATAATTCTGAGTTTTTCATTGACTGTAGATACAAGAATCTCCTTCTATTGAACTCTGAGACAGGTGGACCCTGTTTGTACTAAGTTTAATTAGAAGCAGGGGTCATTTCATGGTTAAGAACATTGTTGTTCACATTTGCTTGCTAGTTCCTGTAAGACTAAGGAGAACAAACCCAAAGAACCAAAGTTAGAACCAGTGATGAAGTGTGTGTCTGTGTATCTGTGTATGTATGTATACACGTATGGAAAACAAATAGGAAGTATGGAAACCAAGCAAGAAGACTTAGCAATCCAAGATGGTCATTCAGCGGTACAGAGAAGTAATCTGATAGGGATGGGTGTCAGCTTCTGCTTTCCAACCATCCAGCCAGACACTGAGAAATATCTCATTAAATTAGTATTCGTTGACTTGAGGTAGACTTTCATGGGGTATAGCTGCCAAAATCTCTACACTAGGGAGGACAAAAGAAAGTAAATGGAACTTAGTTTTAATAGGAAAGTTAAAGAGCCTACATTGTCTAAAAAAAGATTCTTTGTGTGCAAAATGAGAAGACTGCCTTACAGAGTTGGTGTGAGGGTGAATGAAAAAATATATTTGTATAATATGTTGCACATAATATTTTCTCAATAAATGTTTCTTACTTTTCCCCCTTTTCTAACTCAGAACATTTATTTTTTCTTCCTAAAAGCATAATATCTACTGTGGCCAAGAAGAGACTCCTGTCCTGTGATAGTACAGGGCATAAAATGTCTAAAGATTATGTAATGGTACAAGAACCACATGATTAAGCTGACGCTATGTTTTGTTTATTTTCCAGCACTGAGACCTGAACCCAGGACCCACACCCACAGGGAAGTTCTTTACATTGGTCTTGAGCTATCATATTTGTGTGATGTTTTCACTGCTGCTGATAGTCTCTTACGATTTCAAAACACTGTAAATATCACAATGAAGGCAATTCTCTTTACCAAAATGATCCCATGACTTTACAAGAACATCCTGGTACCTTGGGAAGGACGAGGAGCGCTATAGTAGAGTAGATGACCGGCATAAAACTGACACAATTGCATCAACTGAAATCTTGATGTAGGCATGACAAGTCAATTACATGAGGGATGTTTCCTGATGTTGTGAGGTGCCACAGTGGGTAGGCAGGATTTACATGGGCTGGTGAGAGAAGGAAGAAGGAAGGGATCCTACTGTTGCCTCCCAGCTGTTAACTGGAGCAAGTTTTATGAAGCATTTCCTTATTTGAATATTGGTTAAAAATATTAAAAAAGGTTAGAGAGTCTTTCAGAAAATTGGAAAAGGGAATTACTGGGTCACTTTAGATAGGGAAAAAGATGTAGATGGGTAGAAAAGACATAAAAAGAGCTCAAAAGAATTATGTAAGCACAAAAAAAGCCCTGATGATCATTTAAAACATTAACAACTGCAAGGACGAATCACGTTTGAAAATGACAGATGTGGTGGTGCACAGTTGTAATACCACCACTTTCGATGTGAATGCAAGGAGGTTAGGAATTTAAGGCCAGAATAGGTTACACAGGTGAATTTAAGGCCAGGTAGGCTACATGAGACCATCCCTCAAACCCCTTCCCCCCACACACACACACCAAAATAAAAGAACTTGATTAATCACCAACACAATTGAAAAATAAAACACAAGTGGAAAGATTATCAACAAATACTGCACATTAAACCATCAAGTCTCACTTTCCGTTGCAGTGTTCATATCAGAGACAGCCCTTGCTTCCCTTACTAGGGAACCCACATGGAGACTGAGCTACCTATTGGCTACATCTGAGCAGGGGTCTAGGTCTTTTTCATGCATGGTTCTTGATCATGCATCAGTCTCTGCAGGCCCTCTGGGCTCAGATTTGTTGGCTCTGTTGGTCTTCTTGTGGGGCTCCTGTTCCTCATTTGCTCAGCTATGTTCACAGCAGCTTTATTCATAATAGCCAGAAACTGGAAACAATTCAGATGTCCCTCAACTGAAGAATGGATAAAGAAACTGGTACATCTACCCAGTGAGATACTATTCAGCTGTTAAAAATAAGGACATCATGAACTTTGTAGGCAAATGGGTGGATCTGGAAAAGATCATCCCGAGTGAGGTATCCCAGAAACAGAAAGACACACATAGTATATACTCACTTATAAGTGGATATTAGCCATACACTACAATCCACAGACCTAAAGAAGCTAAGTAACAAGGAGCATCCTAGGGAGGATGCTTAATTCTCATTCAGAAGTGTAAGTAGAATAGACACCAGAAGCAGCTGAAGAGAGGGAAAAGGACTGGAGCCTACCATAAATGTCCCTTGAAATACTCCATTGACCAGGGGATTGAAGCAGATACGGAGACTCACAACCAAACTTTGGGCAGAGCACAGGGTGTCTTATGGAAGAGTGGGGGAACAAAAGGTGCAGTGATTTATGTTGCTTATGTAATTTTCTAAATATCAACCTACCACCCAACCACAGGAATAAATTTTATAACAATTACATAATTATTCAGATGACCAACAAGAAGCTGCCCAAACTTGCCTTGACAGTTACTCCAGTTTCTTGAACCCTACATTTTAGCTACTTATTGATTTCAAGTGTAGAAATTGTGTTTATTGGTTTTCTCCAAATATACATATTCACACCATCCATGACTTTATTTAGGTCATCCTTTTGCCTGAAATGCTTTTCTGTACTGCTGGGCATTCACAGAATTTACTAATCAAAAAGCTTTTATAAATCTTCCTCAGTGCTCCCCTTGCTTACGAATTTCTAACTCCATCTACAATAAAATCACTTGCCCTTTTCATACAGAGATGCTTTATTTCATATATTGTTTACTATGCCAATTGCTTCCTTGTGCTGACAATTGTCTTACATGTTTGCTCTCTTTTTATTCTGAAGGTGTAAATGGCTCTATTGCTTTACTGCTAATGCCCATCTGTTCTGGCACATAGGAAATCCTTGTTAAAACTCATGTTTCGTAGATTTCAAAGCACATATACACGTTATTTAATTTTCTCAGTTCTGTGTTTGGCAAAGTTGATCACTGTATTTAGTTAGTTGATTAAACAGGTTGAGAGATAATGACTTGTCCAAGGTTGGGTGGGGACAGTGTTGAGATTTAATGACTTTTCTTGCGATTATTACTGATTACCAGTCACCAGATGGGATTACTCGGTGTTGGTAACAAGAGTGGTGATCAGGACTTGAAAGGTGGACTGCGTGCAATTGCACTGTCATTTTGTGTTCAAGACCTTTCTACACTGGAGTGTTCCTTACTTCTACAGTTTAAACTGTTGAGAACTGTGGCCTAGCCCCAATACACAAATACACAGGCTACTAACTATTAATCCTTACTGACACACAAGATGTACTATGAAAAAACTCTTTCCCAAAGGCTCTCTGGACATTTTCACGAGCTATTTGAACATCAAGCTTCCCATTAGAGGGATTCATTTTACTTGTGTCTCAGTCTATGATGTTCCTGGATAACTGTGAAGCATTAACCAAAGACCTATGTTAGGACTCAGAGAGACTGTATTCCGGTAGGGACTGTAAGGTAACTACACAGTTCACCAGTTACAGGAAGTAGAGCCACACCCCACTTTACAATGTGTTTCGAGATCAGAGATACCACAATAAGTACGGCTCGTAAACCTTCGTTCAAAACCCAGAAAAAGCCACACCCATACCACAGGGCAACCGGAAGGTAAAAGTGGTTTACAAACTTTCCTTCCGAGCCCATTTAAACAACATCAAGAAAACAAACAGCTGACTGTTTGTTCTTTGCTAAGATAAGATGAAATCTGCAGGAAAACGAACGAATCTGGAAATTATTATAGTGAAGTATTAACACAAATAACTCACACACTCTTGTATGTGGATCTTAGCTTGTGTGTCTGTATTTATGTGCTGGTGTCGGTTATTAAACCAGAAAGAGGACTGGGGGTTAGGGGGGGAGGGTAACAGGATACATTTGACAGGAAAGTGCAGCGGGAATACTGTGGGCAGAAGGGTTGGAGGCGTTAGGTGGGGGAGAGGTGGATGGTGTAGGAGGCTCAGCCAAAACAATATGTAAAGCCATAATGAAACCCCGCCATCGCGATCATGCAAGCGACCCTTATTAAACGCCTGGAGTCCCCCCTCAACCCAGACACACACAAGACGTTAAAGGACAGGAGGTAAGGGTGGTCGGGAAGAGTGGTTGAGGAGGAGGGACGAGAGAGGGCAAGGAGGTGGGAGTCACTAAAAATTATCACGTACGTGTATGACATCGTCAGAGTTAAAAAATAAAAAGCGAAGCACATAAACAAAATCCTTTCAGAAGAGAAAGCAAGCAAAGTGCTTGAGACTTTAGTTAAGCGGCTACAGGGAGAATCTCCAGCTCTTCTCAGGGTCTCTCGCTGGACCTGCAGCGTTCCCTACGGGAGAACGGGCGCCCTCGGTGACGCGCTTTCTCCGCGCCCGTGACGTCACTGTTCCGCGCCGGCAGCGCGTTGGCCCGGAGGTGCCGCGGGGTTTACACAGGCTTAGAATGCCTATGGCTAGTGATTTCTACCTGCGCTACTACGTCGGGCATAAGGGCAAGTTTGGGCACGAGTTTCTGGAGTTCGAGTTTCGGCCGGACGGTGAGCGGCGGCGGGGCCGCGGGGGAGGACGAACCGCCCAGGGTGTGGGTTTCTGTGTTTTTCTCATTTTCCTCTTTAATTCAATTAACTTGTTTGGTTTTGAGACCGGGTCTGGTCCAAGCTGACCACCAACTGTCGATCCTCCTGCTTCAGCCCCCGGGAGGCGGTGATGACGGGCGTCTCACCACGCCCTGTCCTGAAGAGCGCGAGTAGCAGGCTTGGGGGTGTGTTTGTGAGGGGGAAAAAATGCTGTAACGTAATTCTGAAAGGCGGATCCTGCCACTGTCAGCAAAGTTGAACGTAACAGCAGTCAGAAACCTAGAACGGAGAGCCTGTGCTTCGGGGGTGTTAACAGAATTATCAAGAAATACCCCAGCGGATGCTTGAAATCTTTGGGTGACCTTTTTCTGTCTACTCATTCGTTCACTGTATGCGTGAAGGCTGCTTTGTAGGGGAGGAACCCTGTGTCCGAACGCAGGAGTGTGATATGTGTTAGGTATCGAAATACAATTCTTCACCATCTTTATCAAGAAACATGAATGGATGATGGCCAGAGGTGAGTGAGTCAGTGACAGCCTACTAGAAGCTCTTTTTCTGGCGCCTCCTTGGCGGTCAGCCTTGTTTAGGTAATGCTGAATATCTCTTACACAGCCACCAGCTGCCAGAACTTTTTGAAGTGGGTCATGAACATAGTCTTCGTACTTTCTACAAGAAACGATTCGCCACAGAAATAGCTGCTGATGCTCAGGGTGAAGAGTGGAAGGGTTGTTTGGTCCCAGCCATTGATGGGAACGACAACAAGGTTTTGCCATGAAACATTCTTGGCACTGCTGAGTGGTTTCAAATTGGTTGTTGTAAAAAAAAAAAAAAAAAAAAAAAAAAAAAAGGACAGATATCAGATACTGCTGTGCTGCTGTGCCCCTGTTCCTCTAAGCTTGGGGCCCAAAAGAGCACAATCCTAAATCATTTCAGTATCTCTAAAGAAGCTGATGTCTGCCACTATGTAATCAGAGCGCTTAAACAAAGAAGGTAAGAAATCCAGGCAGACAGCACCCAAGGTTCAGCGTCTTATTACTACACATGTCCTGCCTTGCTAAAGCTGCTGTATTGCTCCAAAGAAACAACATACAAAGAAAAATGAGGAGGCTGCAGAATAAGCTAAACTTTTGGCCTAGAGAATGAAGGAAGCCAAAGAAAAATATCAGGAACAGATTACCAAGAGACATAGGCCGTCCTCAATGAGAGTTTTTAATTTTAGGTCTTCAATCCAGTAAGGAATGAGTGTTTAAGAGTAACAAATGATCAGACCTTGAGAAGAAAAGGAAAAAACAAAAAAAGAAAAAGCTTCCCCGAAATCTTTTTTTTTTTTTTCTGACTCGATTGATGCTTTATTGACAGTGTTTGACAACACAAAATTCCTCACTAAAATGTAAGGCTGTAACAAGAGTCATTACTGAATTTACAATGAAAATGACGGCACCTTGAATTTGTGGCTGCTAAGTAGTTAAGAGCATTTCTCATCACCTAACCTATCTGTGTAAGTCCTTTTGGCCACAAGGGCATCTTTGCTTTCCAGAGGGTGACAGCAGGTTCTGCAGCCCGCCTGGGATGCCGGCAAAGCAGTGGGTGATAGATGTCTTGAGTATCTGTGATCTTGGGTTAGAACGTAGAGGTCATGACTTAGCCTGTATTGCACATGTGTACATCTTGTTTCTTAAGAATTCAAAATATTAAGGGGTGAACTATGTTCAAATTATTCCAGGATTTCAGCTTATTTCTGGATTCTTTTTTTTTTTTCATCAATTACACTTTATTCATTCTGTATCCCCCCCCATAAGCCCCTCCCTCCTCCCCTCCCCTATCAGTGGACTTGGGGAGTGGCATGCATGCAGAGGGAGGAGGGAGGGTGGGATTGGGAGGGGAGGAGGGAAGGGCTTATGGGGGGATACAGAATTCCCCTAAATCTTTAATCTGAGCACTTGGAAGGCAAAAGCAGGTGGATCTCCATGAGTGAATTCCAGGACAGCCAGAGCTGTCTTGAATCCCCTTCCAAATGAAACAAAACAAAAGAACCAAGCAAGGACTAAACAAAAAGACTAAACAAAACACCTCCCTCCCCCCCAAAAAAACCCTCAAAAACAAAAAGAAGCTTCCCTTAGAAGATAAGACACTTGATTAAGATCAAAAAGAGAAACTTTTTTTCCTTCTGGGGAAGAGAAAAACCAGAGAGCAGAATGAGCATCAGTTTGTTGAAGCCCCTTCCTGTGTGGTGTAAGGCAATTCTGTCACTGGACAGCTCTGCTTACCTGCACCAGTGATCTTTTATTTTTGAATGTATATTATGTACTGGGCAGTATGTAAGTGTCAAAGATGAAGGTGGAATTTGGGAGACAGACATTTAACCATTTAACTGTATGGATTTTAATTAAGTGCTATTTCGGCTATATGAATGCGTTCGACAAGGTTCTTTGAAAAGGGAAAGTAAAAGAGGATCATGTATTCAAAGAGTTTCAGGCATTTAGGAAGAAGGCAAGGTATCAGCCATTGGACTTGCAGTTATTTAGAAACACAGCAACTTTACCCTTGCTTTCCAAATTTTGTTGTGATGTTGGTTTTAGGTTTTTTT
>REGO01000488.1:962511-982089 GCA_010120015.1 Rhombomys opimus | reverse complement strand
TCCTTCCTTCCTTCCTTCCTTCCTTCCTTCCTTCCTTCCTTCCTTCCTTCCTTCCTTTCTTCCAATTTGATTTGGTTGGTTTTTTTTTTTTTTTTTCTAATTCTGTTCTTAGTCCCCTTGCCTGTGAACACCTTATCATCCTGAGTAACATAAATTAAGAACTCCAACACTATCAGAGAAATTTCATGCATGGATTGGTTCTAATGGATCTCTGCCACTGCATCATTTCACTTACATGGGAAATAATGACTCACAACATCTACAGTACCTGGGGATACACCGGTGTAGGGTAACCTTTCATTTTAGCAGATGAGAAAGATAGCGCAGCTATGTCTGGGCACCTGAATGACTAGCCATCCAGGGAAGCACACGCGCACTGACCTTCAAAGGTCAGGCAGGATGGATTGAAATAAATCAGCCAACAAACTGGCAGTTCACATAGTTTGTGTGCTTCCTAGTTATAATTAAAAATTTTATGCATTATCTTAGCCATATACACTAATTTGAAGGAAAGCAATTAGGGGAACATTTTGGAATAATAGAGAAAGTGTTGACACAAAAGAGACTGTGTGACCCTGAGCAAGTTGTTTAACATGATTTTATGTCCTGTGAATAGGTAAGAAAGTGAAACCTGCTGTTAGAATTCCTTCCGAGTTCAGATGAAAAATGTGAGTACAGCACTTAGCAAGCACCAACACATCACACTTGAAGAGAATACTCTCTGTGCTTTGTCACAGTCACTTGTCGTTCAGGGGCTAGATTAAGAAAATAAACCTGTTTGTTATACACAGCTTTAATCCTGGAACTTAGGCGACACAGGCCGGGGGATAGATCCCTGTACAAGGCTGCCAACCTTGCTACACAATGAGATCTAGGAAAGAAAGGAAGAAAACAGGCCTTAACAAACCTGACCCATTGTGTGGAAGGTATGGAGGATGTTAAAACTTGCTAGTTCATTTTTATATTTATTGTGTTTAGCCTTGATCTTACATGATGAAAGTGGATATACTAATATCCACCTTAAATATACCCTTAAAATTACTCATGATGTTTTTTTTTTCTTTCCCCAGGAAAACTTAGATATGCCAATAACAGCAATTATAAAAATGATGTGATGATCAGAAAAGAGGTAAGTTCTTTTTTTTCTTTTCTTCTACTTTGTTTTGTTTTTGTTTGTTTGTTTTTTCAAGACAGAGTTTCTGTGTGGAGCCTTAGCTGTCCTGGAACTCAACTGACCAGGCTGGCCTTGAGCTCATACCTCAGAGGTCCACCTGCATCTGCCCCTTGAGTGCTGGCATTAAAGGTATGCATCACCACAGCATGCTCCCCACCCTTTGTTTGTGAGACAGGGTCTCACTTTGTTGCCCTGCTGTCCTGGAACTCTCAGTGTAGACCAGGCTGACCTTGAACTCACAGAAATTCATCTGCCTCTGGCTAAGTTCTTTTCAAATGTCTAATTTTTTCCCTTTTGTTCATTTATCTTGTTTGTGCTGACCTGACAAAAGTTATTACAAGGCTCTCTTTCAATGAAGAAACCAATTTATAGATTGAAAGCTTTCTTTTTTAATTACATATTTTAGCATTTTTGGTAGTTTTTAAAAATTAGTAAATTTAATTTATATTGCAGACATAGGCCCCTCTCTCCTATCCTCCCAGTCCTACCCTTTTCCCCTGTGGCCTGGTAGGAAAGTCCCATCAGGGGGAAATAATCAAAAAGCATGCAACATAGTCCATGCAAGATATATCCTATTTTAACATTCTTAGAAAGGTTTTTTTTATTTTTTTTAATGTGTGAGTGTGTGTGGGCATGTGTTGGGGGTGCACATGTAACAATGTTTGTGTGTGTAAGTCAAAGTAGGTAGGAACTGTTTTTCTCCTCCTATGTGGATTCTAGGGGTTAAACTTAGGTCTTTAATCTTGACTGCCTGTACACCCTGAGCCACCTTGCTGGTTTTCATTCTTGTAACAAAAGAATCAACCCAAATGTTTATAACCCCATATCATTTAATTTGTTTTGTGAAGCGTGATTTTTAAATGAACGGCTTGGAAGCGTAGGCTGGGCTTAGAGTGCCAACTCATGTGTGTTTGTGTTGTGTCCTCTATAGCCCTGTGTTCCTCCATTAACTGTAAGCTACCCAAGTGCCCCTGCTACCAGGGCAGAATACGGGGCCTTAAAGCAGCTAGTGGTGAGAAGGGGAAAAAGTATGTGTTAAAGGGCAAGAGAATAGAAAAAAAGTAATATTTGTGAGAAAGATGAATTTTTGTTCAGTAGCTTTGGAATCCAATTCAGTTTTTCACTCCTATGTTTGGATATTTAGGATTTGTAACTTACTTTTATTAGATCTTATTGAACTGTGGGAAGACAGATAATCATTATAAGATTTTATTGTAATTGATTTTCAGGCCTATGTCCACAGGAGTGTAATGGAAGAACTGAAGAGAATTATTGACGACAGTGAAATTACAAAAGAGGACGATGCTTTGTGGCCACCCCCTGACAGGGTTGGCCGGCAGGTCTGTGCCTAGTGATTCTTCAAATGGATAGAGTCAAAGGATAATACAATCAGTGCGTTCTATATTATGTATTCAGGATGGTTTCTTATTGAAACTTTGATTATATAACTTCATTTTTCTTTTAAACTTTTTTTTTCTTTTGATACTGGATTGAACTCAAGGTTCATATTTGCCAGGCAAGCAAATACTATATCCAAGTTATACTTCTCAGCCCTTAACTTTGCTTTATTTTCCTTGCTTCCTCCAACTAGGAGAGGAGTTAGCACATAGCTCGAAACTTAGACAGCATGCTATGTCTAGCCTGTCCAGCCCAAACTAGGATAATTTGACACTGTTACAAATTTCTTATTATAGATTATCTGTTATTGTTAATTATTTTTACTATAAATAAATACAACATTTCTAGCCAAATTTGAGAGTTTAGGGTTCTTCTCATTGAGTGTAGCAATTAACTTTTCTCCAATTTTTCATCTTTTTGAATTTGTATTTTTGAATGCCGTAGAGGGAAACTTGGTAGATTTCTTTGTTCAAATGGAACATTGTGTTTGCCTCTTATAGTCTCTTCAGAATAATTGATGTTTCTCAAAGGGCTCCCAAAGAACTCTGCAGTCCCAATTTCACTCTGTGTAAAGACAGTTTGGTTTCTGAATTGGGTCCTTTCAACTCTCGGAGAAATGAGATATGAGGCACGGGAGAAAGAAACATTTAATTTCACTTTTGTGTGTTCCTGAGCATTGTACTTTCCATCAGCCACTTTCTTTGACTACAAGAATGTGTAGAGATCTAAAAGTGGCAGTAATGAGACTGCTCTGTGGCAAGAACAGTGGAGAACATGGTGCTGGGAAGCAGAGGCAGGTCTGTGTCCCGTGGGAACCTGAGTTATAGTAATACCACTGTCCGCATGGTGGTCACTGGCCATCTGTGCCTGCAAAGAACATCAAAGAGCCGTTAAACCTGCTTGTAAGTGAGGCTGTGACATCCAGACCTGTGTTAAGAAGTTGATGCACTTCTTTTAGAGGGTGGTTTTGTAAATACATCAGAAAATGGTGATGTTTTCCATTTCCCTTTTTCCTTAATCTCATTTATGAACATCAATTCTAGAAAAATAGCTCTGGCTACACTGAAAGTTTCATTATATATAAAAATGTTTTTCAATGTACTAATGATGTGTTCTCCATGAGGGAGTAGCAGGCACACTGCAGAAACTGCTGCTGGATAATTAAACCAAGAATTTTGTGGTTATTAGAGAATCTTAGCAAACTCTCAATTTGCAGTATCTCATGAAGTGGATACCTAAGATTTCTTTATTAACACTTGCTTGATAATTTAGTGTAAAAATTCATTAAACATGTAGCCCTTTCATTAGCATTAGATTTCTGGATAAGCAGTACAGATGAAATTTGTATGACGATAATGGTCCCGAACCAACCGTATTACATTGTATTGTATTGTAAGTTCTATTTTTCACTGGGTTTCAGAGAGTGTTAGTGTGTTATGGAGAGTCAGTGTTACTGCTGTTTATTGATGTCAGTGTATGTTCTGTGCTTCATGCCTTTAGGATTGTACACGTGTGAAATAAGACCAGTGAAGACTATAACGTTGTTAAGCTGTTTTAGGCCTGCAGAGCGTGTTTGGGAAGTCCCAGCAGTTGAGCCTGATACATGGCAGTGCCAAAGCGACAGCTATTGTTAATCTTGTACATTTGCAGGAACTTATGTAAAGGGAAAATACTTTTTGTGATTTTTCTCTTTCTATTTTTCTTTTTGGGTTTTTCTGTGTAGCCTTGGCTGTCCTGGACTTGCTTTGTAGACCAGGCTGGCCTTGAATTTGTAGAGAGCCCCCTGCCCCTACCTCCCTGAGTGCTGTGATCATAGGCGTGTGCCACTGTGCCCAGTTCATTCTGTGATATTTTAAATGGGTTTTATTTCTATAATCTTTCTATAACATATGCTTTAATGTGACAGCTCTCATGTTTACCAGTATCATAAACATTTTTGTGTCATTTTTTTTTTGAGCCCCTTTTTTTGTGGTGGCTCAAGGACGCAGTTCTGGTTTGACCCGGATCCTGAGGCTAGTGCTCAGGAGCAGTCGATGAGGTTATATTAAGAGAATTCTGTTTAGCAAATTAAATTTCTTTAGGTTTTTGCAGAGAGTCTCCCTGTGTAGCCCTGGCTGGCCTGGAGCTTTCTCTGTAGACCAGGCTGCCCTTAGAATTGAGTAGTCCTCCTGCCTTGCTTCTTGAGTGCTGGGATTATAAGCATGATAGCATGCTTGGCTAAGATTAACTTCCTTTCCTCCTCTATCAAGTTCTGGAAAGTTTGCATTTTTTTGTAGCATGAATACAGGTATCTCTGGAATAGATGTTTTTACTGATGCTGTTTCTCTGCTGTTTTGTTTCCAGGAACTTGAAATTGTAATTGCGGACGAACACATTTCCTTTACCACATCAAAAATAGGTTCTCTTATTGATGTAAATCAGTCAAAGTAAGTATGTTTGGCTGAGCTGAAGGCAGTTAGAATTCAGATGCCATTGGGACCTTTAAGTAATTAAACTTCTTATCTGGTCTGTCAGAGAAGTTAACAGAGTTTTCACTGTGTAAAATACTCAGCTCGGCAGTGTGCAAAATAATGCCTGATTCTTGTTGGTCATTTTGTATTAAACAACCTGGTTATAATGCCACAAAGTGTAAAGGAAGACATTTTTGGTTTGCTGAGCTTCATCAGGCCCATATTACATCATACTTTACCGTGGGTTGAGCACTTGAAAAAAACAGTAGGCATATGTGTGAACCACCTTGTGTCGTTAGGTTCTTTCAGCATATACTGAAGCTATGCTAGCCTGAATCTTGGAGTCACTTCTTCATGCTCCTTTCTTCTCAAAAATGTCCCCATATTGCTTCCATTGTTTGGTGTTGCCTTAAATCCTAACTTGCTTGAGTATAAGCTACATGAGAACCTTGTTCTGTCTTCAGAGTCAGCATAGTGTCCCAACACATAGTAGGTGCTTCAAATAAGTATTAAGGGGAAGGGAATGAATGCATAATAATTACTAAACATTTATGTTTACTAAGAACAGCTGGATGTTTAAACATACAGATGTTTACATCTGGTGAGGCTGTGGCCTCTGTGCTCTCCTGGGTTTATGAGTGGATGCACTTTTCTTCAGAGAGTAGTGGGTACTGGTGAACTGCATTCTACCTTACAGGAAGAGAGAAATGCTAATTGCTCAGTTTCTTCACTTTAGTTTCATCAAGTGTACCCTTTTTTCTTAAATTCTATAAGCTTAATTGGTACAAATGTTTTGTTTTAGAAATTTATGAGATTGTTCATAGGGAACAAAAGGTAACTTACTTTTTTTAAATTTTAGGGATCCTGAAGGCCTTCGTGTATTTTACTATTTGGTACAGGACTTGAAATGTTTAGTGTTCAGTCTCATTGGACTACACTTCAAGATTAAGCCAATTTGAATTGGATGCTTTTGAAGTTATTTCAATATTTAATTAAAGGAAGTATTTTTTTATTGACAGTTTTGGGAATTTTATGAATGTAAAACTTTTGTATATAAACTCAATATGTGAAAAAAATCAGGTGTAATTGTTTTCCTCTCTTGGGTCCACAGTCTATATGCAATTGATTCTGTAAATAAAAGCCACTTTTTGTTGAAACTTTGCCCTAATAACGTGTACCAAAGCCTGGATATAGAGTAGTTGTTTGCTTTTTGCGGCTCAATCTGTGATTGGCTTTAAGGATGATGGGTTGTCCAGTTGGTAGACTTAGAGCAGAGACCCCTCAACTTTAGCATAGCTAAATCCTAGCTGCTTAAGGTGCCTGGAGTAGCTCTTCTGCTTCCATACTTTATAGAACTTACCTTTGTGATACTTACGGAGCTTGTTCACAGGGGCTTGACTTTTTTTTTTTTTTTTTTTTTTTTTTTTTTTTTTTAATATTACCATAAGCTCTTTTGGGATACTTCACATTTAAATATTTTCCTAAGTTGTTGGAAGAGCACAGTCAGTACTGGAATATTTGGCCTCTCTGATTTTGCGCTTTTATTTTTGTGTGTGCACACATGAAGGAGCTGAGTTGAAACTTCAAAATTAGATAAAATTTTGTCTTTACCACCTATAGTATACATGCCTTTTGGAAGGTCTTACTGGAAACAGGCCACTTAGGTTTGTTTCCCAGGTCCTTTGAACTTTCTACCATTTCTCTCATTATACTGGTGTTCTTCTCCTCTACTTCTTCTTCCTCTTCTCTTTTCTCCTCTCCTCTCGTCTTCTCTCCTCTTCTGTCTTCTCCTCTCCTGTTCTCTTCTCTTCTCCTCTCTTCTCTCCTCTTCTCCTCTCCTTCTCCTTCTCTTCTCTTCTCCTTCCTCTTCTTTTCCTTCTTATTTTTCCTCCTCCTCCTCTTCTCTTGATCTCTCTGTAGACCAGGCTGGTCTCAAACTCACAGAGATCTGCCTACCTCTACCCCCTGAGTGTTCAGACGAAAGGTATGAAACTTAGATATGGATCAGTACCTAACTGTTTTCTCTCTTAAATTTCTTGTTGGCTTATTTTGCTTGAATGGGTGTTGAGCTTCAGCTTACGTGTATGTTTGTGTGCCCACCTGTATGCCTGGTGACTGCAGATACCAGAAGAGGGTACTGGATCCTTTAGGACTGGAAATGTTCTCGTGTGGGTGCTGGGATTCAAATTTAGGTCCTCTGAAAGAGACCTTAACCACTGAGCCATCTTAACCACTGAGCCATCTCTCTTGCCCCTGTTTCTCTTATAACCTACAAGTGAATTTTATCCCTGAGAGTCACAAGAGCCCAACTATCCACTGGCAACCCTCCTTAAGACTCCTCCATTACTGTTAAGAGTTCCTGAAGCATCTTTCTCATGTCCACACTCTTAGTGCTTTAGGCTCAGCAAGCACTATGTGGCTAGGATGATAATGCAGAGTGTTAGAACAGCTGTGATTATAAATTTGAGGACACCCAAAGCTAGGCAGGGTGAGGGTCATTTGTGGAGGACAGTGTCCTCCTGCCACTGTATTTTCCTGTGGAAACATCACCTTTAGAGGTAAGTTTCTACACTTAGGCATATTTGTGTGCAGCACACTCCTGCTGATTACAGGCTCTCTGCAGTGTACATCAGTTTCCTGTGAGCAGGTTTCTTGGCTATAAGCAGATTTAGAGTTGGACATGTTGAACCCATGCAGGGTTCTGAATTGTAGGAATAATCAGAACCTTCATTGCAGTGCTCTGTAGGCTCCACTAGAGGGCCTGCATAGTTTTCCACCTGATAGCTAATGAAGGCCATGCGTATCCCTCCTGAACTGTGACTCTGACACCGCTAGGCTGCTGTTTTTTCAAAGTAATGTTTCTGGACTATTGATGAAATGCACTGTTTATCTAGACCAGCACACCGTGTAGTTCCCAGTTCAATTTCTAGCAGTTTTTAAAGGCTGAGGAAAAGTCAGGCTCTCTCTGATCTTTTTCCATTAGGGAAGCAGGGAATGAGCTCAGCTGAAAGGTAATGCTGGATTGCTTAGCTGAACAGAGCTGGTGGAGGCTCAGCAGCCGGCATGCCTGGTCTTCACCAGGCCTGTGTTCTAGTTGCCCTCCCCCTGTAGATTTGGCAGCTTCCAGTGTGAGCTAGAACAGGCCACAGCTCAGCACAAGCCCCTCCTGCAGATGGACCTGCTGCAGCAGGAGCACTGTGCCAGACAAGTGAGGCTCCACTGAGCTCCACCCCCAGGAACCAGGGGATTCATGGGGCGGTTTTTCTTCCTTAACTTTTGTTAAGTATGGGTGAATAGGCCCTGTTTTGTCTAGCTTACCATGCAGGGAGACTGTTTCTAGGTGTGATTGTCTTTCCTTCTCTGATAACACCCTTTGAGAGACCTGAGGAGGCTGGAGGAAGCAGCAGACACCTTGGAGGCATGACCTTCTACACTCCAGGATCAAGGCCTCCTCAGAAAAAGATAACTCTTATAGCTGTAAACTCATTAGTGAGGTAAATATCAACCCACCTGCTGGTGCTCTGCCTTAGTCTGATCCACATGTCTGTTATCTCACTATTCCCCGAGAAAAGAGTGCATTAGAAAGGAGCTGGAGGTACTTGGAAACCTGACATCCACCAGCAAGTGGTCCCAGTGAGGGCCACAACAACATGGCTGACGACACCTTGGTGAGCAAGAATTACTTTGTCATTTTATTGTCAAAGGCAAGCTGCCTGGATCCTCAGCCCTCCATTTGGGAAATCTGCCAGTGAAGACTGGGTTAATGTCATCTTGCTATCCAGACAGACTACACCCAAAAACATATGATTAACTCTCCAGTGCAGTGTTGAAGCTTACTCCATGTCATACATAAGTGTTGCTGAAGATAATTCAGCGCAGCAAGAGAATAATGCTTAATTTTTTTTCTGGCTTTTATCTTGTTTTTCGTTTTGTTTTTTGGTTCATTTGTTTTTCTTTGGTTTCTTGGTTTTCTTTGTATTGATTTAAGGTTTTGTTATTTTTTATTTCTTTTATATTTGTCATCTTAAGTTTTCTAAGGCTATACACTCTGTGTACTGACTGCCATCTTATGCCCCTATTGATTAAATGAATATATTTTTATGAATAAAAAAGCAATTTCCAACTATTAAAAAAATAAATTTGAGGACACATGGGGTGGTTACAGGCATAGGAAAACTCAAAATAGAGCCTTTTCGTCTTCTTAAGAGCTGTGAAATTTACCATATTTCAGTGTTGTGAAAGTTCCACCCTTAGACAGAAGTACCCACAGGTGGCATGCTACCCAGGACCAGACAGTCCGTCTAGTGAAGTGAGTGAGTTAGCCCATCCTTCCGTGAAGGCTGGTGGTTACTGCAGGTGACCCTCACCGCAGCCTGGGACAGAGGAACAGCTTGAAGCCTTGAAGTGATGATGCTCTGTGGTCTGAGGTCTGACGGCAAGGTTTGAATGTGTTACTCTAGAATTGTGTCTGTCTCAACACTAAGGAATGGGCAGTTGTGGCTTCACAAATAAAGGCTGTTACAGCAAAGCAGTCAGGAAAGTGAATATATGCCCGGGCAGTGAGCATCGGGAGTCCTGCCTCCATCTCGTCAGTACTGTGGTTGTGAGCATACCCCTCTATGCCGTTTTGTTATGTGGGAATTGTAGACTAACCTGAGGGCTTCATGCTCACAAAGCAAGTACTAAATCATGGAGTCATCTCCTCAGTTACTGGGTTTTGTTTGCTTGTTTTCATAAATAAAACTTTTGCTTTTCCAAAAAAAGTTTAGAAAAAAAATTCAGGAAAATAAAAACTTCTTCAAGCTTCTCACCCATATGTTTTTTTATCTGGTTGTGAAGTTCAGTACTTCCTGTTTTGTGCTGCACAATACAGTAGGAATGAAATAAACCACAGTAGTAATGTCAGTCAGTGATAAATGTGCTCCTTAATAGTTTACAATTTTTAGAATTTCAGAGGAAGCTGCTACTCTCTGGCTTTACAGTTATTGGCATATCTTGTCTCTGTCCACAACCAAAAAAATCACCCACTCTGGTCAGTTTCTGTTAGGAGTCCTTCTCCTTGATCATGCACACTGCTCAGTACCTCGTTTTCTTCTAATGCTATGGTCACAGTAGTGAACACAACAGACCAGGTGTTCTTGCTCACAGACTTTGCACAATATTAGAAAAGGCAAACAATAGGTAGAAAGCACAGAGAAGCTTATCTTGTCCATGCTTAGCCTCTGTGGTAAAGATGGCACCCTCTCAGCAGAGATAAGGATGGAAAATGGTCTCAGCACCATTAATAATTCCTTGGGCAGTGTGACTTACCCCTCCCCCATTAGAGGTGACAGTGTGAATTTTCTAGAGCAGCAGTGACTCCCTGCTGTAGTATGAAGACCAAAGTTATGTTTTAAGTTTAAATTACTGTGCTTAAGAGATCTATAAAGCAAGAATGGCTCTAGCTTATAAGCCCCACTTCCCCAAGGACAGCAGACTTCCTGCAATGTTGGGAGTAGTTACTCATGTAATGTAACAAACCACATTTTCACTTCTCTAAAGAGGTTGGTTACCTCAAGTGTGCAGGCTGTGCTTGAGCACATGCAAACAACAAGTATGCTTGTCCCCAGTTGGTCGAGCAGGGCCATTCTCTGGGAATTCTGGCTATGGACATGACCAATGTCCATCATTCTGGCCAGTATATCATAAAGGTTGCTTCAAATTTGGCTCAAAAATTGTGGTAATGATCTTATTCTTCCTACATGGGATTAACAGTAGATCCCTCATTTCCTCACTTTCACGCATACACACACCCTTCCTATCCTGTTCTTCCAGACACTTGCACTCTTGGTACAAAACCTGGTCACCGTTTGTCTTAGGAAAGCTTCTGGAGGCTAGAAGGCTTAAAAAGGTTCTTTTGAAATCTAAGAGCTTCTGTCGATATTCCTGATTGCAGTTATTTCTACGTTAGGAATTAGATGACACACTCTCTTGATGACCATGTGAGAAAACAGGCTCAAAAATTTGGTGTTTTCCTCAAATTTATATGGTAAGGAAAGATTGGCATTTTGGACTTTAAATAACAATGTTTAAAGTTGAATGCAACTTATCCATTTGCCGAATTATGATTAAAAACTATTTGCAAAGCTGGGCTTGTGGCTTGTCTCTCAGCACTTGGGAGACAAAGGCAAGGCGGCTGCTATGAATTTGAGGCCAACCAGGGCTACATGGTGAGTTCTAGGCTGCCCAGGACTACATAGTGAGACCCTCCCTCAAACACAGCAAATCAAAAAGCCTTTTGTGTATCTTCCTAAACCTTCATAGCAACCCTGAAGAAAAATTGCTGTTTTACTGTGGCCAAAGCATGAGAATGACGGGACTTATCTGAAGTCACATGAGCCTGGCTTGGTGTTTCTATTCATGTTTGCTCAGCTCTGACTGCTGCTTGGTGGCAAACTAAAACCCAGTCCTTCTGAGTCCACGTTGTATCCTTATCCTGTGTATTCCATAGGCTTATTTCTAGGTGTCCTTAAGAAAATGAGCTGGCTTCTTCAGAGTCTTTCCTTTTCAGAAAACACAAGCCTCTGCCTGCACTGTAGTCCGTGTCAGCACTGCTGCTCCTCCACCCCCACATTCCATCTCCTGCAAGCATAACTTTATTAAATCCCTTTTCTTTCATTTCTTGTTGTTTTTGAAGAGAGGGAGGGAGAGACAGGGAGAGGGAGAAGGAGAAGGAGAGAGAGAGAAGTAACTAGCTGGAGGTATTCTAGAAGCATCCAGACTGCATCCAAGGAACTTTGCTTACACTATTGAGATGAATTAACGTCTGTGTGCTGTTTCTCATGGAACTCTGGTGTAGGATAATGGCAGACTTGAGTGTTGAATCAAAGCTATTAGGCTTTAAGAACCATAAAGGGGACCTGTGAGATGTCTCAGTGGGTAAAAGCACTGGACACATAAGTTTGATGACCTGCTTGAATTTGCTTTCTGGAACCCATGGTGGAAGAAAAGAAAAAAGAAAAAGGAAAAAAATCTTTAAGAATTCTGGAATTTTGGATACTTTAAAAAACACAGAAATATTGTAAGTTTTTATTTTAATCTCAGGTGTGGGCATATGAGGCTTCTTTGCAGCAGCCGATTTGCCTTGTGCTCTAGCAGAGGAGTGTTTTTGCCAGCTGTAGAGAGCCGAGGTTCAGACGCCATTACAAGATGGCGCCGGCATCCAGTCTCTGTACTGGTAACAGCCTCTGAGAGCACATGTGCAGTTGCAAAAGCGCGCCAAGCCACTGCCCCACCCTGGGCCGTCAGACGGGTACGAGTAAGCAGTCAATCAGGGTATGACACGTCACTCCACGTCACATAAGTGCGGTCGGGGCTTATTTAAGCAGCGCCATCTTGGGGCTTGGGGTCTTCCTTTCATTGCCTGTAATAAAGCCTGCTGCAGAAGGATCCTGTCGTCCGTGTGCCTTCTTGCTGGCGAGACGGTTACGCGGGTCGTTTACAGCCAGCTGCAGAGAGTTTCTGCAATTGTGTGACATTTGGTATTCTGGGAACTTTTCAGAGGGTATATAAATGCTAGGACCTCCACAGGTGAGGTTGGTGGTTGCTGGGCATTCAGGGGGGCTGGTTGCAGTTTGTTAGTAGTGCTCAAAGAAGAATCAAGAAGAAATAAATTAGGATCTCTCTCCTTTATCCTTCTTTCTCTCCTACCTAGTGATAAGAGGGATAGAGGGTGGGAAAAAGAACCCACAAAGTAGCAAAGACTAGCTACAAGAGAAGAAGAAACAAGAAGAAAGAAATTACATTTGAGGATCTCTCCCTCCCCCATCCCTCTCTCTTTCCTCTTTATCCTTTCTCTTCCATCTGGTGTTAGGGGATGACTGATGGGATAAAGGGTGAGTAAAAGAAGAACCAACAAAGTGGCCAAGACCAACTCCAAGAACTACCTCCCCAGAGCTGCCCTGGGACCCCAACACATACCACATGGTGTACGTGTGTTCACACACATTAGGCACAATGGTAAAAGGTGTGCAAAACGAAAGATGCAAGAGACCACTGGCCATATGACACACATGCAGCACAGCCTCTCGGTGAGAACATGAGTACATTGGGAAATACTTAGGAGGAAACATTGGAGGTGAGAGTGAATGAGTGAGTTCCAGAGGACAGACACTGAGCGACATAACATAAATTGACAGAACTGGATTTTGGTTTTGCTTAGATCCAAGTTTTCCTAGGCCATGTATCTTCTTTTGTCTAATAAGTGTGTAATGTAGTTTTTATAATACAGGAGGCACAGTTAAGAACCTTGAATTTCTGTATCCATTCTTCAGTTGAGGGGCATCTGGGTTGTTTCCAGCTTCTGGCTATTACAAATAAAGCTGCTACAAATATGGTTGAGCAAATGTCCTTCATTGTGGTACATCTACACAATGGAATATTACTCAGCAATAAAAAACAAGGAAATCATGAAATTTGCAGCTAGATGGTGGGAACTGGAAAAGATCATCCTGAGTGAGCTATCCCAGAAGCAGAAAGACACACGGTATATACTCACTCATATAGACATAAAATATAGGATTAACCTACTAAAATCTGTACACCTAAAGAAAATACTCAAGAGGGAGGACTGTAGCTAAAATGCTCAATCCCCATCCTGAAAGGCAAAGAGGATGGACATCAGAAGAAGAAGAAAACAGGAAACAAGTTAGGAGCCTGACACAGAGGGCCTCTGAAAGGATCTGCCCTGCATACTATTAAAGCAGATGCTGAGACTTATGGCCAACTGTTGTGCAGTGTGCAGGGAATCTTATGAAAGAAGTGGGAAATAGTAAGATCTGGAGAGGATAGGAGCTCCACAAGGAGAGCAACAGAACCAGAAAATTTGAACACAGGGGTCTTTCCTGAGATTCACACTCCAAGTACCATGCATGGAGATAACCTAGAACCCCTGCACAGATGTAGCCCATGGCAGTTCAATGTCCAAGTGGGTTCTATAATAATGGGAACACGGACTGCCTCTGACATGAACTGATTGGCCTGCTCTTTGATCACCTCCCCCAGAGGGGGGAGTAACCTTACCAGACCACAGAGGAAGACAATGCAGCCACTCCTGATGAGACCTGATAGACTAGGATCAGAAGGAAGGAGAGGAAGACCTCCCCTATCAGTGGACGTGGGGAGGGGCATGAGTGGAGAAGGGGGAGGCAAGGTGGGATTGGGAGGGGAGGAGGGTAGGGTTTATGGGGGGGATACAAAGTGAATAAAGTGTAATAATTAAAATAAAAAATATTTTAAAAAAGAACCTTGAATTTTAAAAAAGCCCTTAGACTTTTAAATCATTGGTAGTATTTTTAAAGACTTTGTAACTTTTAAAAGTTGTATTGTGTTTTATATTATACTGTCCTGAGTCTTGGGGACATTGTCATTTTGCAGTGATGTATCACGTTGAAGAAATGTGGGATTTGTGATGGCTAATCTTGGTTTTTCAGCTCGACACAGCTAGACTTGCTTCTATCAGATTTGTCTGTGGACTCGTCCTTTGGAGAAGCTTCTTGATAGCTAATCAATGTAGGGGAGCCTGCCAGCTGCGGTTGGTACCATCCCTAGGCGGGAGGGTGTGGGCTATATAAGAAAAGTAGCTAAGCCTGAGACAAGGAGCAAGCCATTAAGAGAGTTCCTCTGTGCTTTCTTCTTGAGCCTTCACATAAATTCTTCTTCCATATTCTTTTACACAGTAACATGTAAAATAAAATAAAGGATTCCCTCCCAAGTTTGTTTGGGTCACTTTATTATTACAGCAATAGAAAGCAATCTAGGACATTTCGATCCTAATGGAAACAAGTCCTTTTCATGTTTCCCAGTTTTTTTGAACTTGTTTCCAGCAGCATTCATCTTTCATTATTTCTGTTAAGTCTGCTGCTGGAGTTCTGTTACTCGTCCATTGTGTTCACAGTGTAAGCTTTATGCTGTTCAGGTAGTCATAATCTACTTGTTGAAGGGATCAGTTAGTCTGCCTTCAGAACGGAAGACGTTCAGAGGCTGACAATTGCACTAAGCAGCTTAGAGGAAAGTGACTCTGTTCATCAAACACTTTGAAGTAACTGAAGTGTTTTGTGTAGGTGCAAACCTGTAAGGAGCCACTGCCAGTGTGATGGCTACTGGTTATGTGAGCTGTATCTACGGTAACAGAATGTAGAGTGGTATTCCATCCATCCATCTTATCTATGTATCTATGTGTGTCTGTATGTGTGTCTGTATGTGTGTATGTATGTATGTATGTATATATGTATGTATGTATGTATCTATCTATCTATCTATCTATCTATCTATCTATCTATCTATCTATCTATCTGTGTATTTTATGTCAGAAACATTCACATCTCACATTTTATCTACCTAATAACTCTGTTCTGCTTTTTCACTTAACTCATATCAGTAGAGTTGATAGTTTGATGATTTATTATATTGTTTAATGTTGATTTAGCTTAGGTAGCCAGATGGCTGGTGGCTTTGGTCAGTGTAGTTGAAAGTCCTGGCTTAATAGCCTGTATGCCGTGACACACTGTCTGGTTCCTTTTGCTGCTCACAAATTTGTGGTCCTTCTCCTCATTTTCCTGTATATGATTTACCTCTCATTGTGCCAGACAAATCAACATCTTCAGTTTTCTTCAGTGGAAATGAATATGTATCCAAGTGAGAGGCCTTGATGAATGTAAAGCATAAACCATGTCACCAGCATTCCTTTTTCTTAGCCATTAGTTCAGGGAGAAAGAGAGAAAAAAAATTCTCTTTGTCAGGTGTCCACAATGAATCAGAACCTTCTATTGAACAGGAAAGTTCCTACTAAGCATGCCTACAATATTGTAGTGTGATACTCTATATGAGAGATCCAAGGGGAAGAACACACACGCAGAGAGAGAGAGAGAGAGCGAGAGCGAGCGAGAGAGAGAGAGAGAGAGAGAGAGAGAGAAAGAGAGAAAGAGAGAGAGAGAGATAGATTTAGAATTTATTAGATCTCCTTCTATTAAAAGAGTAACAACAGTTGAATCCCTAGCGAGAGTGGAAGACCCGGTTAGTTGTAGAACTCGTGTCTCAACACTTGGAGTCCCATCATGGTCATCTCTCACTGGGGAAGTCCACAAGACTGTGTTCCTCCACAGTCCCAGTGTTTTCTCTGGAGAGCAGCTGGTTCCTAGTCCATGAGGGAATTGTGGAAACCTTGACTTTACTATCAGATGATTCTAATTTGTGGCAAACTGAAATGAAGACCAACCATAAAAATGTCCTGACTAAAATGTTCAAGCCCCATCCCGAAAGGCAAAGAGGATGGACATCAGAAGAAGAAAACAGGAAACAAGCTAGGAACCTGCCACAGAGGGCCTCTGAAAGGCTCTGCCCTGCAGACTATCAAAGCAGATGCTGAGACTTATGGCCAACTGTTGGGCAGAGTGCATGGAATCTTATGAAAGAAGTGGGAAATAGTAAGATCTGGAGAGGACAGAAACTCCAGAAGGATAGCAACAGAACCAGAAAATTTGAACACAGGTGTCTTCCCAGAGACTCATACTCCAACCAAGTACCAGGCATGGAGATAACCTAGAACCCCTGCACAGATGTAGCCCATGGCAGTTTAGTGTCCAAGTGGGTTACATAGTAATGGGAAGAAGGACTGCCTCTGACATAATCTGATTGGCCTGCTCTTTGATCACCTCCCCCTGAGGTGATCTGATCTGCACCTCCCCCTGCAGCCTTACCAGGCCACAGAAGATGACAATGCAGCCACTCCTGATGTGATCTGATAGACTAAGATCAGAAGGAAGTAGAGGAGGACCTCCCCTATCAGTGGACTTGGGGAAAGGCATGAGTGAAGAAGGAGGAGGGTGGGGCTTATGGGGGGATACAAAGTGAATAAAGTGTAATTAATAAAATAAAATAAAATGTCCTAAGTCTAAACAGTCCCTGAGATGTTAATTCTCTGTGTCCTTCTGTAACTTCTCTATAGTGTTAATTTGCTTTATCCTCACCATCTCATATAACTTCCCATGTTCAGATCAAGACTGTAGAACAGGTATTAGGGTATTTTTCTTTTCATTTTCATCTATGATTTTTTTATTTTCTTATCTCTTGCTTGATCTGTCTTTGAGGAGCAAATAGTGCCTCTTAGGAAAATATTATAGACTGCCTCTTTTGTGTGGAGAGTTCTTTCTGTAGTTAGGTTGGCAGAACGGCATTGTTCTCCCTTGGTGAGGCTGTGCCTTGTTGATAAATTGATCACATTTCCGTTCCAAGTGCTTATTCTACTCTCCCACCCTTTTTTCACTCCTTTCTTGGGATCCACAACTAAGTAGACTTTACATACCATGGTGCTTTCTTCTCTTCTGTTGATCTTCATTCTTGTTTTCTTGTTCTTCATTCTTAATTACTAGGCATTGTCTTTGTAACTTAATCTGAGATGTATGGTATTCCTTGTTTGTGTGATTGTGTGTGTGTGTGGTAATGGAAACCTTTCAAGTGTCACAAACCTTCCCGTACAGGTGTTCACACCAAGGATCTCTAAATTTCTTTCTTTTTTTAATGTATAATTAAAAAACTATTTTTGATTATTTATTTACAACCCAATCACATTTTCCTCCCTCCCCCACCTCTCCTTCCAGTCCCTCCCTCTTACTTCCCTTCTCTGCATCTACCCCTCCTCTGCTCCTCAAAAAGGGGGAAGCTTCCCATGGATATCAACCACCCTTGGCATATCAGGTTGCAGTAAGCTTAGGCTCGTCTTCTTCTATTGAGGCCAGACAAGGTCTAGTTAGGGGAAAGGGACACAAAGTTAGGCAATGTAGTCAGATACAGCCCCTGCTCCTGCTTAAGGAGTCCCACGTGAGGACCCAGCTGTACAACTGTTACATATGGGCAAAAGGCCTAGGTCTGTCCCATGCATACTCTCTGCTTGGTGGTTCAGTCTCTACAAGCCTCAATGGACCCAAGTTCCTTGATTCTGTAGGTTTTCTTGTTGTGTCCTAGATCCCCTCTGGTTCCTTCAATCCTTCCTCCCCATCTTCCACAGGATACTTCAAGCTCCACATAATGTTTGGCTGTGGATCAAGTATTCTAACGATTGCATCAGCAGCATGTGTAAAGGGGGAAGGAACACAAAGTTTCTATCACTTCTAGTAAGACTCTTTGTAGACCCTGCTTCACCACCACAGCCTACAAAAACATTTAAGAAAGAAATTATAGCTCTACTCTATTTTGTCTCAGTTTATATAAACAATCAGTTTATATTAAAACTCAGGCTAGATAGGTAGATGATAGGTAGATATAGATAGGTGATAGAGCAATAATGGTAGGCAATTAGTAAGTAGATGATAGGTAAATAGATGATAGAGATAGATGATAGACAGGTGATAGATAGATGTATAGATAGATAAATAGACAGATAGACAGACTGATAGAAATGAGCCTATGTACCCAAGGCTAGCCTAGAACTTGTGGTCCTCTGGCCTCTGCCACCCCAAGTGCTTGAATAGCAATTACATATGAATCTCTAAATTTCCACCCATGGTTGTGGAGCAATTATGATTTAGATATATCTCCCATAGCATGTTGAACATTTTACCACTGCACAGCCAAAGCAACAACAGAGAACAGCAAGAAAGTCTAGTGAAAATCCTGTGTTCAGCATGCTTTCCTATAATCTCTTACTAATTTGTGCACCTTTTCTTTTCACTTTTCAGTGAAATGCCACTGTATGCAGTGAAGTGTTTAGGAAAATATTTCATCAGTACCAAGCTGTTTTGTCTTATAGGCATGAAGGTTTTGCCCGCATGCATGTCTGTGTAGCAGATATGGTGCTCCTGGTGGCCACACAGAGAGTTAGAAACCCTGGAACTTGATGTGCAGACAGATTTAGTCATAATGTGGGTTGCTGTTACTCAAAACTGGGTCATCTGGAAGATTACCCAATGGTCTTCGCTGCTTAGGCAATTCTATAGCTCATTATGTGAACAGGTGGTTTTTATCAGAAATACAAATAATAGATGAGATTATTTGCATATTCAACTATTAGACACTTCTGTCTTTACTTAAAATATTTGAGAGGCGTTATTCTGGGCTAAGGTATAAGTTGAACCACAGATCTGTTTGATTGTTTAAGTAGCTGGAGTCCTAGGCTTACTGGATAGGAGCTGGGATAAACCATCTTACCAAAATAAGAAAAAAATGCACAACAAAAATTAAAGGAATGCTTCAAGGGCTGGATTCAGTGGCTCACCCTGTAATCCAAGAACTCACACATTGGTGGGACAAGGATCAAGAGTCCAGACCTCTCTCAGCTCCGTAGTCAGTTCTGGGCCATCCTGAACTGTATCAGACCACGCATGTATCAGAAAAAAATAAATTAAAAAAAATTGAGTGCTTGGAGGAGGATGAGCTCATCCTGCAGACTCCACAGAGGGTGAAGTGAAGTTGGAGAGCTACTTAGAGTCTCCCTTGAACTA
Organism: Rhombomys opimus; assembly: GCA_010120015.1. Classification (NCBI taxonomy): domain Eukaryota; kingdom Metazoa; phylum Chordata; class Mammalia; order Rodentia; family Muridae; genus Rhombomys; species Rhombomys opimus. The sequence goes on along the minus strand of REGO01000488.1, from coordinate 962,593 downwards.
TGATACTGAGAGAGAACAGGGACCACAGCGGCAAAAGTCTTATTTATGGATTGGTGCTTAACTGTCTTCTTCAGCCTTAAGT
>REGO01000488.1:917649-944111 GCA_010120015.1 Rhombomys opimus | reverse complement strand
AAAATTAGGAGCACAGGAAAAGTCAGTCCCTTCTTTTTACTAGTGGTTTTGCTAAGGACGCTGGTTTTGTTTTCTCCAAAGTTGTGTCTATCTTTTTGGCCTTCAAATATTGATCGTGGACATTTTTGCAGCATCTGGCATGATATTTTGGTTCCTTGCTTTCTGTCTGCTGCAGCTTTAGTCATATAATTTCCTCTTCTTGTTTTGGTCAAGAGGAGGGGCACAAAATCGCAAGCCTGAGTGTCACTCACAGGAGATTCGTTTCTGCCTTTCTTGGTGGAGCCTCTTAGGGGATACAGGCCAGGACAGGGCAGCTTGTGCTCCAGTTGGAAGATCGGTTCCCTCCACCAGAATCACTTGCTTGGTCCAGACGCAGGTAACAGCTACTTTTATTGTGTTTCTACCACATGATCGTATGTACGCTAGAGAATTTCAGATAGTGTGACAGGAGAGCGGGATGGATGGGAAAGCCTTGTTGGCTGTGTTAGAACTGGTTAAATGGCAGCATGTGAAAACTAGCGTCTGGCACTGGTTATTTTCTTTTTGAGTGTGCTGTGACGTCTGATGAGTGCTATGTAATTAAGGTAGCAGGATCTCTGGAGTTCACTGCTCTTTAACTGGGTCATATGTTTGTATATTATCCATCTTGAAGAAGTCATAATAAAAGCCAGGTCAGATGGCTCAGTGTGTAAAGATACTTGCTTCACAAGCCTGTCCACCTGAGTTTTAACTCTGGAACCCGCAGAATGAAACCCGCAGAAAGGTGTAATGAAGCCGGGTGCAGTTGGCGCATGCCTGTAATCCCAGCACTCAGGGAGGCAGGGGAGGCAGGGTTGGGCAGATCTCTGTGAGTTTGAGGCTAGCCAGGTTTTCAAAGTGAGTCCAGGACAGCCAAGGCTACACAGAGAAACCCTGTCTTAAAAACACCAACAACAAAACAAGAGTGGAATGAGAAGAACTCACTTGGAACAGTGTCCTCTGGGCACACGTTGGCACCACCCAACAAAGTGATGAAAAAATATTAGAGAGAAAATGTGAATAGTTTCAGAAAATTTCATTAACTAACAAAAACTAGAGAAGGATAATTCCATATGCAGTATGTTTTCCATATTTTCTGTTGGCTACAATTTCAGATAATAAATAAATGTGAAGGTCACCTACTTTTGCTGTGCTGAGACATAAAGGTCTATGGAGTTCATTGATCTTTATCTGGGTCATCTGTTTGTGTGTTATCCATCCTGAAGAAGTTGTGATAGGAGGCAGTAAAAGGCTCAGTGTGTAAAGTGCTTGCTACACAAACCTGACCAACTGAGCCTTATCCCTGAAACCCACTTCAAGGTGGAATGAGAGAGCTCACCATGTAAAGTTATCCTCTGGACACACATGTGCCATGGCGCATGCAATACTCCATCAACAATGAGAACAAATAACAGTTTAAAAATAATATGGTACTGGGAAGATTCCCTTTTCCTAAGCGCTCTTGGCTGGCAGTTGTGGCATACAGCTTTAATCTCAGTCTCAGAAGGCAGGGGCAGGTAGATCTCCGTGAGGTCAGCTTGACCTACAGAGCTAGTTCCAGGACAGCCAAGGGCTACACAAAGAAATCCTGTCTTGAAAACAAACAACAAACCAAAAAGAATGGTGAAAATGTGAATAAATTCAGAAAACTCCATTAAAAAACTAGAGAAGAATCAATCTATGTACAGTTTGTTTTCTGTATCTGTTGGGTATTATCCCAGTTATTAATGTAAGGGTCAAGACTAATTTTTTATATGTAATATTTAAATATTTACTATTTAATAATATATTTATATTATCAGATTGGATCCTTATGGGCATTAGCTAATGACATAGTGACAAAATTTATTTTCATATAGGCTCCTCTGGCAACACCTTTTACTAGAATATAATATGTGAAATGATTGTGGACATGAAATAATTTGGGACTAAATTTCAGGTTGTATTCCACGATTTTCCTGTCTGTTGCTCTCACACTACAGCCCTGCCATGATCTTTCCACTCACCTCGTTTCTTCAGTTATTCCAGGTTAGGTTGAATGTTTAAAAACTTGGAGCCAGACGCCTTAGATTCAGGAAATCACACAGACTTGTCTTTCTGAGTTATCCTACTGAGTAGGATCTTTCCAAGTTCTATTTACCAGGCCCAACCCAGGAGAAGAATGTGTAGGAAGTGGCTAGGTGGAGAGGTTGCACATCTCAGGAGTTTGGGCTTCAACCCGAGAAATATTTATATACTTGGAGCCCCAAATTTTAATCATCTGCTATATTAACATTCAAATATTATCCTGAAAGTGGTGCCTAGGAAACTCAGATAGACATGAATAATTGAAAAGACAGCAAGAACATTTTTATTTTAATGTGTTTATCAAAATGTATAAATAGTTTTAATGCAAAAAATTTATTTATTCAGAAATCTTTGCATTTTATTATTTGAGTTGATACTTTTAACAGTGTTTTAATGATTTGTGGTTATAGCAATTTTGCTTAACTTTTTAAAATGTATGTAGAGTATTTTGAACAAACAGGTCATTTCATTATTACAGTGACTTAGTATTTTTTAAAATATTTGTCCATATTTCTTAATAACAATTGTTATGATCATTAGAAGTATAAATGATTTAAAAGAAATCTGCAAAGAGTTTTCATGTGTGGTGGCAATCATGGTCAGTCCATGTTAGGGAGTTGGGATCATTAATGGAGTTAATCAGACCCCACCCTTTCCCACCTCACTGCAACATCAGATCCAAGGGCATTTTAACTTTTTCTTTAGAAATGACTCAAGGTCAGGTTTAACAAGAACATACTTCACATACGCGAAAGATGAGTGACCAGGACGTCACTTACACAACTGTGAGATTTCATAAGTCTTCAGGGTTGCAGAACCGAGTGAGACCTGATGAGACTCAAGGATCCAGAGAAGCTGGCTATACAAGTAAGTTTTTGAAGTGCCAAAATTCACCTGTTTTTGTGCATTGTCACTTCTGACTTTTGAAAACAATATGGCCCCGGCTCCCACTGAGAACAGTAACTCTGTTTCCAGTTGCTAGCTGGTAACAAAAGAAAGCTAGAAGGGCGGAGCAGAACAACCCGAGACAGAGAAAAGCTCTTGAGAGTGGAGAAGCGAGATGTGAATCTATTCCCTCAAATTTGAGAAAACTTAAGAGTTTTGTTTTTTTTTTTGTTTGGTCAAGAATTTTGAAAACTTAAAGGTTTAAAAATTAACAGATAAACTAGAGTCTGAGAAAACAACAGATTTTCTAGAAAGGAAATGAAAACTCTGTCTCTCCAGTGATCCTGCAGAACTGGGTGAGGGCACATAACTGTCTTCTAGCTGTGGGTAGGCTGAGTTGGGAGACTTGAGAATACAAGGCCAAAGGTGAAAACCATGTAAATTCCTGTGACATTTCACACATATAGGATTTCTACAGTGGGGGCACATTAGGCAGAAAGCTACAGTTTTGAAAGCTCATTTTCGGTCAGTTTGAATGATGCACTTTTATAAATATTTAGACTAATGTCCCCTTGTTTCCATCCTACACAAAATTATAATTAATGTTTGGACTTGTTCTTTTCATGGTGATGATTTTCTTGCTTTGTTTTGTTGACTTAAGAGTGTTCAGTCTCCTGGAAGCTCATTGTGATACCTCTCGGAATCTTTTGTTCCCTTCTGCTGGTAACTGTCGCAGTGTTGGTGATACACAGTGAGTAACTGAGATCCATCTCCTGTGCCTTTCTGCTTAAGTAATGACTTTAGATTCTAATTATGCAGTTAACACACTCTGTTCCTTGTCCTGACTACAATCAGAGATTTGCCAGATAATCTGTACTTCGTGTGTTTGGCTGTTTTTTTTCCCTGGTAGACTGCAGTGTCCTGTTCTCTGATAGACCTAATATTTTAAATCTGGGGCTGCTGCCCTGTTCTGTCTCCTTGGAGGCCATGTTCCTTTTGGGGGACTTGGTGATAGTCTGCCATCTGAGCTCAGGTGATTGTGAATCTTAGGAAAACATTTTGTGAGGAACAGCTGTGCAAAAGACACGATGACATTTTTCTATTTTTCCTCAGTGTGTATTGAGGACATGGTTAAGTAAATAGACTAGACTAGATCTGAAGCTTCAGCAATATTTGATTCCTTCACATCTTTAGAAGAAATCATCCCAGTCTGTGTATCTGGATATTATGCTCTCCATCTGGTCCATTTTTTATTGTGAAGTTTCTTTCTGTCTCTTATTTTCATATTTTCAGAGTATGTTAAGTGTTCACTGAATATTTTACTTAGATATTTATTTGTAAGTTGCAGGCTGTGAAAAAAATGAAGGAGTTAAAAGATATGCTACTTTCACCGTAATATTATTCAGCTGTATCATATACTTTACATTGAAGTTGTGAGAGGAATTCATGTTTCCATTTCTATATTGAGTTAATTAAGGTGTTACTTTCTAAATGTTAAAGTAGCAATTAAACTTATGATATGTATTGGTTGTCAACATGTGTTTTCTCTTTAAACTTAAATTTCACCGTTTATGAACATTTTTGGTGTTATATATCTGCTATTAATTTTAGTTTTTCAAGAGAAATATGAACAAGAGAACATTCTAAATAACCTCCATCAAGAGAAGGACACTGCAAAAAGTAACATCTCCTTAAAGGAAGAAATGCTAAAAAACAAGTCTATAGAGATTGGTTACCTCAAAGATCAACTGGAATCTCTCAACAGACAACTGAACAGATGCCACAAGGAAACCAAGATCATTTTAGATTGCTCACAAACCACAGGTATGAAGGGGATTGGAAATACAGAATTGTGTTATTCTGTATTGTTTCTTTTCTAGAAGCTTTTCAGTCCAATTAGCAGCTTATGATGCTAGTGATCTTAGTGTTAATGGTTTGGAGTTTCCTTATCTCATGTAGAGGCCTGGAACCCCAGAAACTCATGCTTGGAATAGGAAAATCTTACAGTTTCTAGAACTTAGTGGCCATTCTGGTTCCTGCTGCTCTCAGGGGATGAAATCACAAGTCAGCATCCACGAGAATTCAGGTTGTTTTAATTCATGAACAAATCCAAGTTGCTAATAGAAAAATGGAAATTTCCAGTAAGATTGTATTTATAAAATATTTAGGGTTAAAATGGACTCAGAATTTACATGGATGCAGTCATAAAAACAAGTGTGTGTTTTCTTTATGCTTTGTTTTCAAATAGATGGCCTGTTTGTGACCAAGATATTTTTCCTCCAATGCACATGGTGGCTTCACCATGGTGCCAATTAGTGACACCGTTAATGATACCAAAAAGATGAAAATGTCAAGTGTTACAAGGAATCGTTTTTCTTATCTTTTTTAATTTTTATTTTTAAAATATTAATCACAGATTATTTACTTTGTATCCCAGACACAGTCCCCTCCCTCATTCCCTTCCAATCCCACCACCCTCCCTCCTCTCCTCCCTGTCCCTTTCCACTTCCACTGCTAGGGGAGGTCCTACTCCCCTTCCATCTGACCCTAGCTTATCAGGTATCTTTAGTACTGGCTGCAGTGTCCTCTTCTGTGGCATAGCAAGACTGTTCCTGCCTTGGGGATGGGGGTGGGGGTAAAGCAGACAGTCCTTGAGTTCATGTCAGAAATAGTTCCTGTTCCCCTTACTAGGGAAAACCCACTTGGATACTGAGCTACCATGGGCTACATCTGAGCAGAGGTTCTATGGTATATCTATACGTGGTCCTTAGTTGGAGAAACAGTCTCATAGAGGACCCCTGTGTCCTGATATATTTGGTCCTTGTGGAGCTCCTGTCCTCTCCCAGTCATATTAACTCCCCTTTTTATCATATGATTCCCTGCACTCTACTGAAGGTTTGGTTATGAGTCTCAGCATCTGCTTCGATGTGGTGCTAGGTAGAGTCTTTCAGAGGCCTTTGTGGTAGGCTCCTATCCTGTTTACAAGGAATCTTTTGTACCTTAAATCACACCTAGTTATCTTTAGTTGAGACAGTTTGTCACTCATTATTAAATATTGGTTATGATTTATTATTTACAAAGATATTTTACAGATGATCTCACTATGGTTTAATAATAGAAGTTGACAATCTTTATTAAGCCATCAATGATAAGATCAGGAAAAGAAAAATCTCCACAAAAGATCTTTGAAGAATTCCAGACTCATCAAATGTGTTGTTACTTTAGAATAAAATATGTATCATCTTTAATGATAGCTGTAATGTTTGTGTTTAGGAGGATGAGGCAGGAGAGTTCTAAATTTGAGGACAGTCTAGGTAGCCAGCAAATGCCAGGCCAGGCTGAGCTACACAGTGATGCCTTTTCACAAAAAGAAGGGTTGGAGATAAGTCCACTAACAGACTCTGGCCATCCGCAGCCCCTCACCAACAAAATGATCCTGTTGAGATGATGTTGCTATATAAACTACACTCATATTAACACATTCAGCCTGACACCCTTGGGCAAGTGGGCATACCCTTGAAGGCATCACCACATCAAAACAGACAATTACCTTCAAAACCTTCATTTACCTCTTAAGGTCAGAGCATCTGGCAGAGCCCACAGCACACTCCAAGTGCACAGTAGCTTATGGGCCTCTGTGGGCGCAGTAGAATTCTGTCCTTCATAGACCTGCCTCTGAGCAGCTAGTGCTTGTTCTCCAACCTCCAGGGATCTCACAATGTCCTGCTTCTTAGCCTTGGGCTCTGTTAGAAACCCCATCTGAGTGGAGTCATAAAGGATGGCCCTGGTGTGTTTCACTCCTCACACTATTCTCCAGTTCATCCATGGTCCTCTAAGGGACGTTCTTGCATACTCCTGAGAAGGGGGAGAATGTGCAATGACCATGCTGTCTCATTAGTAATGAGTTTCCTCATAACAGACACTTGTCCTTATACTAGATGAATAGCAGACAGGAGCCTCCTGAGAGACTCTTACTGTGCAACTGTTCAAATAGGTCAGGATCTGTCTTTGTGGGGTTTGGGTGTCAGACTTTCTTTCATTCTGTAGCCCAGGCTGACTTGGAAATCACTGTAGAGCCCAGAATGTCCTGAAATTCACAATTTCTCACCCTCTTGGTGATCCTTATGACTCACTCCGTGGAGTGCTGGAGTTAAAGCCATAAAACATCATGTATGGAAGGATTTTTCCTTTCAAAGGCTAAATATGTCTCTGTGCATTTTCTATGCTTCATCCACAAAAGACAGTCAAGTTGTTTCCATATCTCTACTGTGATAAACAGTGCTACATAGGGCAGGGTGTGGAGGAGTCTCTTGGCATCCTAGACTCTCAGTTTCTGAGAGCTGTGAGATGTTACTTAGTGATAGATGTTTAATAAATAACAAAATTATCTGACAACAGAATACCAGAAAATAATAAGTTGAACCATTCATCTTTTCTGTTGTAGGCACATGTGTTGAAGGACGCTGGTTCTGCTATGGCATAAAATGTTATTATCTCATCAAGGATGATAATCAATGGAATGAATGTCCACAGACCTGCCAGGATTGCAGCTTATCCCTTTTAAAGATAGATGATGATGTTGAACTGGTACCATAGACTCTCATATGCTTCTCTGTTCTTAGACTCCCTCTCTAACCTTTAGATAATGAGATATGAGCTCAGGCAGGTGTTTTGAAAAAGATAGTTCTTCAGGGGTTGTATGTTGTTGTTCTGCAATGTGAGCAAAAACTGTGCAGTAAGAGTTTCTTAGTTGACTCATTCCTGCCTCCCATTTAATGCCATGAGTCTGTTATGAAAAGACTTGTCACTCAGGAGACAGTTGGGTCATGTAGTGTCCTCCCTTTCTCAGGAGTCTGCAAGAGAGTCACTCAGAGAAGCATATCTTTGCCCGATGAAGTCTAATCATCTGGCACAGCACATACTGTGTGTGGCAGTTTTTTATTTTAATAGGATACCAACTAACCGCCCCCCCCCCTTCCGAGGCATCTGTCTAGGGCTTGCTGTTAGAATCCAGTAATGGGACCTCTTGAGATGAATAATTGGATGGCAACAGGAAAAGTAATATACTTTGAACCTATCTGCAAAATGGTAATGTTGTGAGAACCTTGCAGCTACACAGTTATATAGTGAACTCATGGAGAGATTTCACTGAATCTGTCCACAGTGTTTACTTCATAATATTCTTTGTATCATAAAAGATGCCTACTTTTTGAAATAATAATTTAAAAGGAAACAAAGTAGCCAAGATACTGACATTGTCTCCATATATTTATTACTAATGAAATCTCTCCGAATTTGTAGATTGAATTTCTCTAGAGAAATGCTTGGAGGATGACTTTGAAACCTCTGTCATTTAGAATACGATATAAAATTAATATATCAATTTAATACATTTTTAAACAATTACAACATAAAATAATTTGTAATGTTAGCTAATGACATAGTTTTCCATTGGATGATGCAGTACCCAGCGTTAAGTTTAACCTTGTGTCTAGAATACATTCTGAAATTCAATGAGGCATCACGCTGCTTGGCTGTCTCATGTAAGACACAGTAACTACCTCCACATGTCTCCCATCTCTCCCTCAAGTTCTGTCACTCGCAGTTCTGAAGTACAGGAAGCTTTCCTCTCTTTAGAGTGGAGCTTAATCCACAGCTTTCACACACGAGTTTTCATCTTAATGGGTTTACGTTGAAGTCAGGAAGTCACTTATGAGGAACACTTGTTACAAGCTTCTGTAGTCCTCAGGAAAAATCACTTGAATAATTTTATAAAGTGTTAAAAATTATCTAATGAGTCAGTGTGTAGTGTGCCCTTGGGTTCCTGAGGCAGGAAGATTGTGAGTTCAAGGCCAGCCTTAGCTACACAGTGAGACTTTGTCTAAGAAACACAAATCAGTTAATTAACCAAGTATCAATAGACATCTGATGTTTTAATTTTAGATACCTTATGTAGCTGACACTGGCTTCGACAAAAGTGAGCTACTAGTGGGAAATCATTAGAAAGTGAACATGAAGGGACTGAAGGGCTGGAGGACAGCACAGCAGGGAGCAGCTGGGGCTTTTCTTGGTTGTTCTCTTACCAAACTGATGACAATTTTATCACAAGATGTGTTGCTTCCTTTACAGAATTTTCTTAAACCCAAATTTTATCAAAAGAAATACTGGATTGGATTAAGACGTAATAGATATGAAGGGAAATGGCAGTGGATTGGCGGTGGCTCATCTAACCTGTGAGTTTCCAGAATTCTTCACCTCCAACACTGGTGCATTAGTTTAGAAGATGTGTGTAAAGGCTTTTCTATCATTTTACATGGCTTTCCTCGCTTTCTGTGGAGCTCACTGTTTAGGACTAGATGCATGAAGTAATGTTTGGTCAAGTGTTAGACAACGAATAGGAGCAGGCTAGAAGCTGACAGCTAGGGATATAGCTGAACACAACACAGATTGTGACACAGCACAAGCAAAGCAAAAGCTCAAGGTAGCATGAAGTGACTGGATCATCCTGACAGATGCAATGAGCATGATTATCTCAGATATTTCTTGGTTTGTCTCTATAGTTACTTATATAACATAAATACAAGAGCATGTTTATATATATTTATGTATCTATCTGCATTCTAATTCATAGTGTTGAAATGTATATCTAAAGTTTTTGTTCATTTCTGATGTGATAGAAAACTGTTCAATGATTTCCTTCTTAATAATTTTTTTTCTCTAGGAATTTCTTGAAAAGGCATGTGCCTGGTAGTGTTACATGCTTTTAATCACAGCACATGGGAGGCAAAGACAGGTAGACCTCTAATTTCAAGGTCAGTCTGGTCTGCTGAGCTAGTTCCAAGGCAGCCAGGGCTGCAGGGAGAAGCCCTGTCTTGAAAAACCATCACCACCTCCATCGACAACAAAATATAACATGAAATAAAAAAAAGTACAGAAAGAAAATCTCCTACATACACAGAATGAACTGTGGTTACATCATTCTCTTCTTGTCCCCTCAAGCCTCCCCTGCAGATGCCCTAACACAGCCTCCTCTAACCCATGTCTTCCTCATTAACTGTAAAGGTGCATGATTGTAGGCATCCACTGGAGCTAGGACCCCCCAATGGCCACACCCCCAATCAAGAAGAAATCTCCCATTTCTATCAGCTGTCACCTGGCAGAGATTCATTAAGTGCAGAGGGCCCTCCCCGTCTAAGCAGGATTTTTGCTTGGGAACAGGGACCATCTATGACATGAACTCAGTGGCTGGCTCTTTGATCACCTCCCTCTGAGTGGAGAGCAGCTTTACCAGGCCACAGTGGAGGACCATGCAGCCACTTCTGATCAGACCTGATAGGCTAATGTCAGAGGGAAAGGCAGGATTACCTTCCCTATCAGTGGAGTTGGGGAGGGGCATGGGAGGCCATGAGGGAAGGATTGTGGAATTGGTAGGGAATGAGGAAGAGATTCAAAGTGAATACAAAGGGATACAAAGGGATACAGCTGGGATACAAAGTGAATAAATTGTAATTAATAATAAATAAATAAATGAATTTTACAAAGGGAAGGCTGGTGGCCAGAAGGCTTCTGTGGCCACCACAAGCATTTCTTCCAGTGGAATGGTCCAGAAGCTTGTCCACCAGTTACAATGTCAGGTTCTAATGAACCTAAGTGAGCACCTTTGAGCCTAATGTGTGTTTCCTGTATAGAGGTGTAGGCAGAAATCACCACAGAGGTAAAGTTAAGCGCTCATGATGCAGACTATGTGCTTCCCGGGCACCTGTGAACAGTGTCTTCTGCTGGATCCTCTTCCTCTTTGCACGTGTTCAACACACATGCTTCATTCCTTGTACCCATAGTCATATCTCAGGACTAGCTTACGTGTGCACTCATCCCTACTGTACCTTACATGTCTTGTCCATGCATCATGGCCACTCAGTTACATTTATCTATCTTTTCTGTTCCTATGGTAAATCTAGATACTCTACTTCTCCCTGGCTTAAGTCCAGGGCCCAAGAAAGGTGATCTTTATTGAAGATTTATCCTTTGACATCTCAGCCTCGGGACTTCTGTAGATTTCATTCCCTGTTTCATCTTCTTTGGCACAGATTCTCATTAGGTTAGTCTGGCTCAGTCTCATTGTGTTGCCCAAGCCAGCCTTGAACTCTTGATTCTCCTGCATCTGCCTCCCAAATGCTCAAACTACAGTTGTGCATCACTGCATCTGTCTGCATATATTATTTAGTATTTGTATGATCCTTTTCGATTGATTCATTATTCATCTTGCCCTGCCTGTTAGAAGAAAGACTGGCTGCCATGCTCTGCAGATCCTTTTAGAGTTTTACTTCTACTGAAACCCCGTTTTGTATAGGAATCTGCTTCTTTCCTGTTCATAAATCTATTGAATACGCTTTTCATTATAGTTAATATTTAATTAAGGTCTTGCTCCATAGTCTATTCTGTCCTGACTTATATTACTTTTAATTCAGCCATGCAAATTCTGAGTTTATAGACATGCATCAACTTTCCTAATGCTTTATTTGGAAGGTAGTTGTGGTATTAATGCACCATCCTGCAGAGACTGCAGTTGTGTTGACTACAGGGAAGTTAGTTAATCACCATGTTTCAGTCAAGCCTCATTAGCTCTGAGGAGGGGGAGGAAAGAGGAAATCAACAAAAACAGTGTGTCTATTCCTCTTTGGTGACTTTATTCAAACCTTACCTTTCTCCCTAAAACGGAGGAATTGAAGACCACGCCCCGTGTGCCACCCATTTATTACTTCTTTTTATTTGTATTTATTGTAAAATGTACCGTAGAAAAGTATAGATTAAAAGTAGCTCTTACAATACTGACATTTTATTTTACTTAAAGATCAAAAATTAACAATGTGCCATAGATAGGGAGTTTATCTACAAATGACGAAGAGTCCATTTCTACTTTTCACTTTTATCACATGTATTTTTTTCTGTGTGATTGTATGCACGTGTGTGTGCACATGTCCCAGTACGTGTGTGGTTAGAGGACAACTGAAGGAGTCACTTCTCTCCTATTCTGTGGCATCTGGGGTCTGAACTCAGGTTGTCAGGTTTGGTGCCAGTGGCCTTACCCCACTGACCCATGTCACTGGCCCAAGACTTTTGTGAGTTTAGAAAAAACATTAAAAAAAATCTTTTAGTGATTCACTTACAATTAATTCCACATTCTGTATATATTTTTATATTAACTTTTTAATTTTTAATTACACTTTGTATTCCCCCTCTAGTACCCCGGAAGGGAGTGTATATTTTGTTCAATAAACTTTAATATAAAAACTATGGTGTGCATCAGTGTTTGCTTCAAATGTAAATCACTGTCCATTATATTTTTGTTTTACAGAGATTTGGCGGTAATGGATTCAGTACGTGTCTCAGGAAACTGTGCATTTCTAAGTTCAACGGGCATACATGATGATGATTGTGGCAGATTCCACGGCTGCATATGTGAAAAGAGACTGGATAAATTCCCTGTTTCAATGTGTGGTACAAAGGAAAGGTAAAAAAATGAACTTGCTCATCTTTGTTTCCTGTGATGAATTCCAACTACTTAGCAACTGAGTCTTTTATTTACAGAACTCAGTCTGCTGTGAAAACAGAGTGATGTGCTGGAAAGGGAAGAAATGTTCTGACATCTGACTTCACAGAGCAGAAGCCATCGTCTGTCCTGGTGAACAGAGCAACTTGTGTCTGGAGAATGTATGCCTCTGCTCCAAGCCCTCAGGACTCACTCTGTTTCCTGAATGACAGAAGCCTGATAATAGCAGACACACTTCATCATCACTTGGACAAACCATTTCTTTATTCCATTGATCTGACATCACAATTAAGAACTTGCATGCAGTTGTGGGTTTCTGTTTGTTTGTTACGTGGTTGGTCACTGTTTGTTATTTTTTGCAGGTAGAAGAATTTATCTTTAAAAAGCATTTTTTTTCTGTAAATTACAATTTCAGACTTGATGAATAGTCGCCAGGCTACTTCAATGAACCTATACAACCTTTCCATAGTCCTGTGTGTTCTCCTTTTCTCGCTCCACACCTCTCTCTCTCTCCCTATGAGCCATTTGATAACAAATTGAAACCCCATATAGTGATATTGATTGAGGTCACCTGGATGTGGTGGCCAAGACTTATAATCTTATAGGAACAGTGTTTGGAAGCTCTCCAGTCTATATAATAAGTTTGTGGCCACCATGAGCTGTAGTATAAGGCTCTGTGTCATGAAGTCTAATATTAATAATGATGATAATAATAACCAAACTACTAAACTTTCTATAAGTATTTTCAATGGGCAAGTAATTTCTTTTACAATATCATACTGAAATAACAAAACTGAGGAAGTATAGTATTGATGTAATAATATCTTTTAATCTATAATCTGTATTCATATGTGTCAGTTTTCTGGGTCACATTGTCATTGATGATATTTCCAGGATTTATTCATTTTATTCACTTGTAATGTCCTTCAGTTTTGAAAATGCTATTGACTTAGGATTTTTTTCCTCTGACATTAAAAATTAAAATCTGGGTGTGGGAGTGTGTATGTAATGTAATGTAATGTAATGTCCCCACTGTAAGCCATGAGAAATGTGGGTTTTAACAGATATGCACATGTCCTCCAGCACTGCTGTGCAGAGTAGTTTTATGTCCAGGTGACACAAGCTAGATTGTCTGATAGCAAGGAACCTCTCCTGAAAGAATGCCTCCATATGTTCTGGCTGTAGCCAAGTCTGTAGGGCATTTTCTTAATTAGTTATTGATTGTGAGAGCCAAGCCCATCGTGGATTATTACTTCTGGGCTGGTAGTCCTGGGTTCTATAAGAAAGCTGGCTGAGCAAGCCATGAGGAGCTTCCAGAAAGATGCACTCATCCACGGCCTCTGAGTAAGCAGGTTCCTGCTGTGTTTTAGAGGCTCTCCTGACTTCCTACAGTGATGGAGAGTGATGTAGAAATGTAAGCAAATATAAACCCTTTCCTCCCCAAGATGTTTAGGTCATGGTTTTTTTTTTATTTTATTTCATTTTTGTTTTTATTTATCATTTATGTATTTTATATCTCGACTTTAGCCCCCTCCCTCATCTCCTTCCAGTCCTTCCCTCCCTCCCTCTTTACCTCTTATCTCCCTTTCCTAGTCCACTGAAAGGGGGCGTCCTCCTCCCTTGCCATCTGACCCTGCCAATCAAGTCTCATCAGGACAGCCTAGATCCTTTTCCTTTGTGGGCTGGCAAGGCCTCACCACCAGGGGGAAGTGATCAAAGGGCAGGCAGGCAACTGAGTCAAAGATAACTCCTGTTTCCCTTATTTGGAGATCCATATGGAGACTGAGCTGACCCTGGGCTACATCTGAGCAGGGAGCCTATGTTCTCTCCATGCATGGTCTTCCATTAAAGTATCAGTCTCTGCTGGGCACCCTAGGCCCAGAGTTTTGGCTTTGTTGCTCTCCTTGTGGAACTCCTGTCCTCTCTGGGTCCTTCTTTTCCTCCCTCATTCTTCTACAAGACTCCCTGCCTGCTGCCCAAAGTTTGCTTGTGAATATCTGCATCTGCTTTGATCCCCTGTTGGGTCGAGCCTTTCAGAGGACATAAGTAGTAGGCTCCTGTCTTCCTATTTCCTCTCTTCCACTGCTTCTGGTGTCTATCCTGTTAGCAATTCTGAATGAGAATTAAGCAACTTCTTTAGGGTCCTCCTTGTTGTTTATCGTCTTTAGGTCTGCAGATTTTAGTATGGTTATCCTGTATTTTATGGCTACTATCCACTTATGAGTGAGTATATGCCATGTGTGTCTTTCTGCTTCTGTGTTTCCTCACTCAAGATGATCTTTTCTAGTTCCATCCATTTGCCTGTAAATTTCATGATTTTCTTGCTTTTAATAGCTGGACTTCAACAGCATCTGAAATAGCAAAAGGCCTACACATACATGGAAACTGAAGAACTCTTTACTCAACGACATCTGAGTCAGGGAAGAAATAAAAATAGGAATTAAAAAATTCCTAGAATTCAA
This sequence comes from Rhombomys opimus, assembly GCA_010120015.1. Lineage (NCBI taxonomy): Eukaryota > Metazoa > Chordata > Mammalia > Rodentia > Muridae > Rhombomys > Rhombomys opimus. The sequence goes on along the minus strand of REGO01000488.1, from coordinate 929,129 downwards.
TGAAAATGAAGGTACAGCATCCCTAAACTTATAGGACACAATGAAAGCAGTACTAAGAGGAATGTTCATAGTACCTGTGCCTTCATAAAGAAATTCACTGGCTGAAGAGATGGCTCAGCAGTTAAGAGCACTGCCTGTTCTTCCAGAGGTCCTGAGTTCAATTCCCAGCAACCACATGGTGGCTTTCAATCATTTGTAATGGAATTTGATTCCCTCTTCTGCTGTGCATGAACACAGTGTTCATATACATAAAATAAATAAATCTTAAAAAAGAAATTCACAACATTTCATACAAGCAACTTAATGGCACACCTGAAAGCCCTAGGGAAAAAAAAAAGGCAGACACACCCAAGAGGAGTAGATGGCTGGAAATAATCAAACTCAGGGCTGAAATCAATAAATTAAAAACATAAAACATGTCACCACTATTCCTTTTACTTAATCATCCATCTGAACAGAGAGGGACAATTGTTCTCTGAGTCAGGTTTGCCCAGAGTTGTCGTCTGTTCTTCAAGACAACCAATCTGAATCTCCTGTTGAACAAGAGTGTCCTTTACTGAGCGTGTACATAGACAATGATCGTATTAGGGTTCTTGAGACCACAGAACTAATACCACACACACATCCTGACCTGACATACACTCACAAACAGAGTTTATCAGCTCTTCCCATTTCAAAAGAGTAACAACAGCTGATTCACAAGACAGAATTGAGAACCCCGTAGTTGCTTGTGTTTGAGGCTGGTGTCTCGACACTTGGAGTACTGAGTCCTACGTTGATTGTCTCTCACAGGGGAAGTTGACAGCCCAGTGGTTGCTCGGTGCACAAGTCTGGGTCCCTCAGTAGTCCCAATGTGGCACCCAAACCCTTTAATTACCCCAGAGAACAGCTGGTTCTCAGGCCTTGATGGCAGCCGGCAAACTCCGGTTTTAACATCAGCTGATTCTTGTAGAGAGCCGAGGTTCAGACGCCATTACAAGATGGCGCCGGCATCCAGTCTCTGTACTGGTGATGAAAGACCCCCGCCTCACTCTAAGCTGAACAAAGCTAACGCCATTTTGTAATATGCTCTGAAGGCCTAGCTGGGAAACTGGAAAATTACTGAGAAAACCTAGCTGTGCTGGCTGTGCCGCTCTCATGAGATATCTGCGGTCAGGCTGCGCCAGTGAGCTAAAAACAATTTGTGTTGACCACCCTTAGGATCTATGGGACTGTTCCAGTTGAGATAGGAGTCCTGGGAAAAACAACAGGTGGCGCCGCGGTTAGGGTCATCCTGAATATTTTGACTATGTTGACCACCCAGTTCCTGGGATCCTAGGGCCCCTGCCAAGTTCTGACTCAAGTTATGACTCCATCTAAATGTACCAATCAGCTCCCTGTAACCATGCTTCTCGCTTCTGTCCCCGAGCTTCTGCTCCAAAACCCTATAAAAAGCCCCAGCTTTCCCCCAGAGGGCGCGCAGGTCCTGAGAGACTCTGTCGCCCCCGGGTACCCGAGTGCCAAATAAAGCCTCTTGCTGTTTGCATCTGAATAACTGGTCTCGTTGATCCTTGGGAGGGGATCTCTCTGACGGAAGACACCCCACAGGGGGTCTTTCAGTGACAGCCTCTGAGAGCACATGTGCAGTTGCAAAAGCGCACCAAGCCACTGCCCCACCCCGGGCCGTCAGACGAGTAAGCAGTCAATCAGGGTATGACACGTCACTCCACGTCACATAAGTGCGGTCGGGACTTATTTAAGCAGCGCCATCTTGGGGCTTGGGGTCTTCCTCCTTTCATTGCCTGTAATAAAGCCTGCTGCAGAAGGATCCTGTCGTCCGTGTGCCTTCTTGCTGGCGAGACGGTTACGCGGGTCGTTTACAGATTCTAATTTGTGGTGAGTTGAAATGAAAATGGACCATAATAAGAGCCCTTAGACTAAAAGTCCTGGAGATGTTAATTCTCTATGCCCATATCTAACATTTGCGTACTGTTACTTTGCTTCATCCCGTCTTCTAGGACTTCCCAGGTACAGATCAAGATCACAGAATAGGTATTAGGAAAATTTTCTATTTTTGTCTATGCTTTTCTTATTCCTGTTGGAGCTGGCTCTTATTGACTTAGAGTGGCTAAAGACTGTAGTTAGGTTGGCAGACCATTCACTGTCCTTTAAAGCCACCTTGCTACAGGTCAAGGATACATCCTGATAACACAATAATCCTACTTTTATTCCAAGTGCTTATTCTGTCCATTAACATTTTTTGTGCTTTTTCTTTGGGGGGGGGGCATCAAGTAGGCTTTACACATCAGGGTGCTTCCTTAGAGATTTTATTAAAAAATCAGTTTTCTAATTTTTTGTTCTTAATGCTGAGACATTAGTTTTATTTTTAACTTAGTCTGGGGTAGATTGTGTGTGTGTGTGTGTGTGTGTGTGTGTGTGTGTGTGTTTGTGTGTGAATGCAAATCTTTCATTTGACACAAATCTTTGGATGCATGTATTCACACAAGAAGCTGTAAATTATAAAACACAAACAATAGCATTTTGGATCTGGCGCACCAGGAATTCTACTGTCTCACATAAATCTTGAGAATTTTACCACTGTGTAGCCAAGGCAGAACAGAACAGCACAAAAGTATACTGAAAATGGTGCATTTACCAGGTTCTCTGATAATATCTTACTAATTAGTGAGCGTTTTGCTTTCACTTTCCAGGTTCTATGCCTCCCTGTACAGTGAAGAGTATGGGAAAGTACTTCATCACTGCCAGTTGTGGCTGTATTTATAATTTCCTTTTTAAAAAGTTTTTATTTTATGTGTATTGATGTTTTGTCTGTATGTATGTCTGTGTACCAGATATGTTTCTGGTGCTCTTGGAGGCCAGAGAGGGCATCTGTAACCCTACAACTGGACTTAAAAATAGCTTTTAGCCACCATGTGGGTTCTGGGATTAAAAAACATGTGCTCTGGAAGAGCAGCCAGTGCTCTTACCTGCCTAGCCATCTCTTAATACTTTCATCAGGACTATGAATGATAGCAGAGATGATTTGCATATCATACTGTTAGACTCCGAGCCTTTACTTAAAATGTGTGAGAGCTGTTACAGAGGCTGAGGTGTAAGCAGAACCACAGATCTCTGTGATTGTTTTCATAGCTGAGTTTCCAGGCTTATTGGATAATGATCGAGAACAAAACACCTCATCAAAATAAGAACAATGCACAATCAAAAGTAAAGGAAAGTTATGAGGGCAGGACATGGTGAACCACACTGTAATCCCAGACCTCACAAATCAGAGAGAGAAGGATCAGGAATCCCAGGCCTGTCTCAGCCACATAGTCAGTACTGGGTCACCCTGAACTATATAAGACCACACATAAGAAATAAAATTGAAAGAAAGAATGATTTGAGGAGGATACAGACTCCACAGAAGATGCAGTGGAGTTGGACAGGTACTTAAAGTCACTCCTCTGTACTATGATACCCTGAATGAACAGGGACTGAAGACACAGGCATCAGAGTCATGTACTGACACATAACTCTCTTCCCCTTCAGACTATGAAGGGATATCCTCTCCAGGTATCAAGGAGACAAGATGTCCATCTAAAACCCACCTTGTAGCCCCATTTTTATCATTCTCACATAGTTCCTGAAGTGTCTTTCTCATTTTTTTTTCACTCTCAGTGCTTGAGGCCCAGCAGGGGCTAAGTCGGATATAACAGTGTTAGAACAGCTGTGGCCATAAACGAGAGGCCACACGGGGTTGTTACGAGCACAGGAAATCTCAAAATAGAGCTTTTTGGGTTTCTTTAAGAGCTGTGAAGTTCACTGTTGTGAATATTTGACCTTACTAATTAGGAAGAGGTGGGAATGCTTGCCCAAACCTCCAGCTCCTCCCAGTGAAGTGATTCAGACCAGTCTATTTTGTGGCTGTTACCCTTCCTCAGCCTGGGCAGGAAGGCAGCTTGAAGATGCAAACGGATAAAGCCCCTGCTGAGGGCCGAGGGGCCGAAGGCGTGACTGCACTGATGTGCACAGCTTCCGGAACCTCCCCATCTGAGGTGAGTGTGTACGCCATGTGGTTTCCCAGATAAAAATGGCCGCTGCAGCAAGGCAAGCAGGGAGGCCAGGACATATTTGAATATATATTCATGTTCACGTGTATTAGTTGGGTTTTTTTTCTTTTTTTGCACAAATGTAGCATTAGAAGATAAAATTCAATAAAATGAAAACCTTTTTCAAGTTTCTTTCACTTTTTTTTCTTTTTTCTGTTAGCTGGTTTTGATGCAGTTTCATGCGTCCTGTTTTATATCGCCCTTTGGTCAAAGAACCACAGAGTGAGTGCCAGCCTGTTCTACCTGAACACATTCTTATTGTCTAAAGCAGTTTTCTTCACTTAATGACATTTTTGTCATCCAGATACTCAGAGCTTTGTAATGAACTTGAGCTGCTGCTCTTTTTGGAGTTTCAGTTATTGGTGTGGCCTTTTTCTAAGGCTGAAATGTCTCCACTTTACAATCAGTTTCTGTTCACTTTATTGTCCTCGTTTGTCAGTTGCACCGATGGCACCATACCTGTTGTCCATTCTGCTGCAGCTGAGAGGAAGGAAACAGATTTAGAATGTATGAGGAGCAGGAGGAGGCAAACCACATGCAGACATGTGGACAGGTACTTGGCATTTGCTCAGTTTCTGTCTTGAGAATGACAGCCATCTTCCAGAGGGTGAGGATGAAATAAGAGAAACATCTGAACAGAACTAGCATTTCAATGCGTAGTTTGATGTGAGACTCTAGGTCCACAGTCATCAATTGTGTTTTCTAGATCAATGCTTTCTCACCGCTGTGGGTTTCTCAGGTCCGGTTCAACTTACCTCTACCCTGTTCTTCAAAAATCCCTGTACTCCATGTGTCTTAAGTTCTTTTTCTTCTCTAAACTGTTGACAAAAGTGACTTAGGAAATGAAGGATTTACTTTAGCTCACAGTTCAAGGTTATAGTCCTCCACCACAGAGAAGTCACTGTAGCTAGAGCTGGAGGCAGCCTGCCACATTTCATCAGTGGCAAGAAGCAGAGTTATTAATGAGAGCTTGTTCTGAGCTTGCTCTTTTCATCTATACAGTCTGGGATCCCAGCACAGTAAAATGGTGCCACCTGCAATGAGGAGATTTTCCCTTCACAGTTGACCCAGCAAAGATAAAATCCCTAGATATCTGGCCAGAAACTTGACTCTTCCTGTTCCATTCGAGTTCATAACACTAACCATCACTCCCAGTTTGACATGGTGGGAGAGATAACCTCCTCACTGTGTGTTCTGGTTCATTTCTGTTGCAATAGCAGAGCAATAGGCTGAGCAATTTATAATGAAAAGAGGCTTAATTTTGCTCAGACTTCTTGAGGTTGGAAATCTCAAAGTCAGCTGTCATCACGTGGAGTGAGAACTCACATTTGCCAACTCATGACACTGAGTGAAGGAGGATTGTGAAGACAGATGTGTGTGGAAGAATGAGCGGGATGAATAGAATTGCCTCCATGAGACCTGCTCTCAGACAGGAGGGGTGTCTATAAATAAGGCCTCACTCAATAGCTCCAGGGGGCCTGGTATCTAACATACAGTAGACAATGCTGTCCTTGCAGTTTGAATATTCTCCTGACCCATGTTTCCTGTGATTACAGGAGTGTGATGCTAGGCCTGGTTTGTTGATCATGATGTTTTGTTTCCAAAAGCCATGGATTATTCCAGCCATTGTATTGTCCACAGCACATCATACATATCACACAAATACACTGTGTAAACTGGTGCAGCCATATATGTCTCTAATATAGCATTGAGGAAGATGGGGCAGCAGGAAAGTGAGTTTGAGTACAGACTAGGGTACATAGTGAGTTTCATCTACTCTTAGATATGCAACATGACCCTGTGTGAAACAAAATCAACAAAACAAAACAAACAAACCCACCAACCAACTAACCAACCAAACACTCAAAGGATGAGCATGTAGCTCCTGGAACAGCCCTTGCGAGGCATGCAGAAAGCCTTAGATTTGGTTGCCAGGGCTCAGTGAAACAACAACAATGAATTCAACTAACATGGAATGACACCAACTGTCATTGTAAGCATTATGTATCGATTACAAAATAGCTCAGTACACACTAAGAAAACCACAATGGAAATGTGAAGCCATTTCTAATATAAAATTGCTTTTGATAAGCACAATTAAAAAAACAAAAAGTAATTTTTCCTCTTAAATATTAACATAAGACAAAATTCCTTAAATCACTAAAATTTGGACCTATGTATTTATAGAGAGCTCTTTCAGGCAGCTCTTCTAACAAGTGGCTTCTTTTAATACAGTTACATTTTAGCTGAAAATATTGGCAGTATTTTCTATAAATGTATTTCTCTGTTTCTTTTCAAATTATGATTATAAACATGAATCTGCAGCATATGAAATGGGGATTCATTCTGATGCAGGAATGCATAGCTCATGTTTCCTATTTGTCAGTATTAGCTCTCGACATACAGTTTCCTCTTTTCACTTTGGTCAAGAGGAGGGGCAGGTCTTTCAGAAGGGGAACTCTTCCGTGTTTCATTTGGGGCCTCTGAAGGGATAAGGGCTGGAAAGAGCAACTTGTTCCTCGTCATCCTTTCCCTCCTCCTGGATCACTGCGAGCTGGGGTACAGGTAACAGCGACTTTGATTCCCCTTAGATTTCTCTAACTCCTGATCATACTGATGCTAGAGCCACAGCATTTGGTTACAAATGACATGCTTGACAGTGTCATAGATAGGAAATTGATTGAAACTAATTGATCCTACTGGAATTGCATTAAATCTCCATGTGAAAGTCAGAGTTAAACTTCAACAAGGTATTTTCTTTTAGTAGGATATAATTTTGTGTGTGTGTGAAATGAAAGGAGTGATCAGTAGATTTAATTGCCTTGTAATTAATTCAAGTGGTTTACATAGTTTTTTATGCACATTATAGAATTCTGTAATGGTAAGCCTCCTTTTTATTTATTTATTTATTTATTTATTTATTTATTTATTTATTTATTTATTTATTTATACAGTTGGTCTGCCTGCATGTAGGCCTGAAGAGAGCACCAGATGAGCTACCATGTAGTTGCTTGGAATTGAACCAAGAACCTTTACCTTTAAGAAGAGCAGCCAGTGCTCTTAACCTCTGAGCCATCTCTCCAGCCCCAGCCTCCTTTTTTTTTAGAAAATTAGGAAAAAAGTAAATGAGTTTAGAAACTCAATTAAAAATGTGTTAAATATACTAGAAATGAACGGAGTTCATCAGCAATGCTTTAATATCACCTGTTCATTGGTTGTCCCCTTCAAACAATTTTTAATAAAAGAAGCGTGATAAATTATATGTTTTTACAGTTTAGTGATTTCTATATTGATTGTTATAATCAGAATGAATTTGTTATGAATATTTATGATGCTTACTGACAATTCTTATTTCTTTGTATTTATTTTTTGAAACAGAGTCTGTCTATGTAGCCCTGGCTGTCTGGAAATTTGCTCTATAGATGTGCTGGTCTTAGAAATCCCCCTGCCTCTGACTCCTGAGTTCTGGGACTCAAAGCATGCACCACTATGCATGCAGACAAATTTTACTTTTGGATAGGCTCATCTAGCAATTTCATACATTAGACTTTTTTTGTGAAGTGTTCATGTCCATGGAATCATGAACAATTACGAACACAGGTGTTTGGGCTTTAACCCAAGAGACTTTTATTTCACACCTGGAATCTGAAATGTTAATTTTCTGCTCTATTCTTTTCAAGTACTGCCTTTGGAGATGGTTTCTGGCATAGGCTATGTAAACGTGGTCAAAAGATATGAACATTCTATGTGTGTATCACAACATTTAAAAAACCTTTCAAAGCAAAGAGATTTAATTTTCAGCAAATTTTGAATATTTGTTACTTGTTAATAGGAGTTGAAAACACCAGTTTTGTCAAGCACTGATACGGCCCTGTCACTACCCAATCCTTTTGTTTGCAAATCAGTGATGTGGCCGCTAGTTAAAATGCATTTAGTATCTTGTGGAAGCCAGACACTCTCCATACTCTTTACAGAGTTCAGGTCCTTAAAGGAGTTAATAAGCCTCTACTCCACCCCAGCATCAAATTCTGGAACGTTCTAAACTTGGACATTTTAATTTTTTCTTTGCCTAGACATCATCCCATGGGAAAGGTTTTGATTTAATCCAACATTGCTTCTTTCCAAGATGAGCAATCAGGATGTGGCTTACTCAAACTCAAGGTTTTTTGAGTCTCCTTCAGAGTCACAGAATCCAGTGAGACCCGATGGGACTCAAGGGCCCAGAGAATCTGGCCACAAAGGTGAATGCTCTCCGCTGATGCATTGTACTCTCCAGACAGCGAGAACTGTCCTAGCCTTACTGCAGATTTCCAGCTGGTAAAAGGGGGTCATGACGGAAAGAAATGAAGACTTAAAAGCTATTTAAAACAGAACTTTAGAGACGGAAAGCTGAATAATTCTTTTTCTTGTTTTGTTTTGTTTTCACTTTTGAGCCAAGGTCTCAAGCAGCCAGGACAGGTCTTGACTGTACTATGTAGCAAATTGTGGCCCAGAATCCCTGATTCTCCTAGCTCAGCCTCTCAAGTTCTGGGGCTACTGTTGTGAGCCACCTTGTTTGCCTTGAGTAAATTTTTATAAATTTGAGAAACCACCAAGATTTACATGTTTTCAGCAAAATTTAGGAAATAAAGTTGTTTGTCCATTAGAAAGCATAAACATTAAATGATTAATGAAGAAACATTAAAATTTCTAAAGAATACAATCTTAATGAAATTAAATTATGTGTTAAAAACAAAGCTTTTACTAACACAAGTTATTTCAAGTGTCTCATCAAACCCTAGTGCCAATCATCATCAATGACAGTCAGTTCAGAAGGGGAAAGCTATATTCCCTAGTCTCAGTTTCTCTTGCCCTTCAAATATTTTCACATTTCAAATTTAAACTGAAAATGTTTACTACTTTGATGTGGTGATAATGAGAGGCGAGACCCTAGCATGCAAGATCTCTAATGCAGAAGGGTAGATATATCATTGTCTCGAGGAAAACAGGATTGATGGACAAGCAAAGAGCTGACTGCTAGGAACCCCTTAAAGGATGGACCCTTATAGAGTCCAGCTTCAGAATACTCACCACTGGCTGCCAGGTTCCCAAGCCCATTGATCTTTCCTTCCTCTTCATGCTGAACAGTGATCTCTTAGGGGAAAGGCCATCATTCCAGTGTGGAGTTTTGTACCTGCACATTGCTTATGCCTTCGGAGCTCTGTAAGATGAACTTTTGAAATGGTGTGCACCTGGATGTCACAGCCCAAGCCTGTCATTCCAGCTGCCTCTGAGGCTGGGTCAGGTAGACTGAGTTCAAGACTGAATGGGCCAAAGTTACCTGATGCCAAAGAACTGATTCTATACACAGGACATTTATACACACCACAATAAAGTTTTTCCATTTTATTAGAATTGATGAACTATTTAAAAGAATGGGTTCCATTACAGCATTTATACTCTCTGATCGTCTTTAATGTGTTATTTTATTCTTTCCCCGCTTCCCATTGTTATCCTTACAGTACCTCCAAACTCTTTTTCTACTTTCAGGAATTGTCCCTGTTTTTTCTTTAATTATTATTTACATGCATGAGATACATACATTCATATGTATATATGAAACCTGTGACTCCATTTAGTGTTTCTCTTGTGTATGTTTTTACAGCTGACCACTTGGCTTTAGATATCTACATGGGGCCCATCCCGAGGAGAGATTTATTTTCTCTCTTTTCTGTTATCAGCTGCCTGTGGTTCTTCAACTAGGAGTGGGGCTGTGTGGAGGTTTCCCCTGTTCATGTTGGCATGCCAGCTGCTGTTGTGTTTGTTCAGGTCTTGCTTAGGCTCCATAGTCTCGAGATTGCCTGGCTGCAGCTTCCCCATCTTGCAGCAGGTGTCCCGGGTCTCTGTATTTTATAATTTTTTTCAGTCTATCTTCTAAGATGTTGCTAGAACATCAGGTGGAAGAGTTCCTTTGTATTCTGGAATTTTATCTGAAACATTAGCGTTTATTGCCTCTTTGTTTCTTATGAAGTCCCAGGGTATGACTAGTCGTGGACTATGCTTTTTCCCTGGCAATGATTCTCTTACAATTTTGATGTCTTTAGGACTGTTCAGTCTCCTTCCATCTCACTGGAGTGGCTCTTGGGAATCCTTTGCTTACCTCTGATGATGGCAGCCTCAGTGTGGCTGATATACAGTGACTAATTCAAGCACATCATTTATCTAGGTTATATCATTAGACACTAATTGTGCTGCAAAGAGCAGATTTTGTCCATTACCTTGTCTGTCACCATGTGGCATTCCACGTAGCCTGGGATTTACAAGTTTTATTTTATTTTTTCCTGTAAACTTATGACAGTGACTCTGGGGCTGCCTTAGTCTGTCTTAATCATGATTGTGTTCCTCCTGATAACAGAGATGTTGGGAATATTCTGCTTTCTGTGCCAGCAGATCTGAGGTCAGCCTGAGCTACACAGTGATAGCTCTTCACAGAAAAACAAAGGTTGGAGGTAAAATATGTTAATATACCTTGGCCATCCCTACCCTTTCATCAAAAAAAAATGTACTGAGGTATCATTGCTACACAAAATGCAAGCATTTTGGTGTACTCAACTTGACACATTTGGGAACACAGGAATACCCTTGAAGGCATCACCACAAGCAGGAGAAAAAAAAACTATCACCCTCAAAATTTCTTTTATGTGTCTGTTTAGATTGTTTAACAGAGCCCACAGCATACTCCAAGTGCACAGTAGCATATGGGCCTCTGTGGGCGCAGTGCATTGCTGCAGATCCAAGTTCTGTCCTTCAGGTAACTGCCTCTGAGCAGCAAGTTCTCATCCCCTGCCCTCCAGCACCTGGGAGCTCACAAGTTCCTGCTTCTTAGCGTTGGGTTGTGTTAGAAATCTCATCTGAGTGCAGTCCTAAAGGACAGTGTGAGCCTGGTTTGTTTCGCTTTGCACAGTATCCTCAATTTCATCCATGTTGGTCGCATAGGTCAGCATCTCTCTTTGGGAGCTTGGGTATGAGGCATGGTTTCATTCTGTAGCCCAGGCTGTATAGCTAAGGCTGGCATGGAAGTCACCACTTAGCCCAGGCTGGCCTCAACCTGGTGGAGATTCTCCTGCCTCACTCTTTGGAGTGCTCAGGTTAGTTAGAAGTCATCAGGCCCAGGCAATTTATTTCTTTTTAAAGGATAACTAGTAATCTTCTGGGTGCATCTGCTACATTTTCTCTACTGATTCATCCACAAAGGACACTCAGGTTGTTTCCATGTCTCCACTGTGATAAACAATGCTGCCCTGTGCATTGGTGTTCAGGGGCCTCTCAGCATTCTAGAATCTCAGCTTCTGAGAGCTGCGAGATTTTATGTAGTTACAGATGTTTCATAGCTACATTGCTGTGATAACAGAA
>REGO01000488.1:860262-906723 GCA_010120015.1 Rhombomys opimus | reverse complement strand
AATCTCTCTCAACATCAATGGACTCAACTCTCCAATAAAAAGACAAAGATGACAGAATGGATGAATAAACAGAATCCAACATTCTGCTGCATACAAGAAACATACCTTAGCCACATAGATAGATATTACCTCAATGTAAAGGGCTAGAAGATGGTTTTCCAAGCAAATGGACCCATGAAGCAAGCAGGAGTAGCCAGTATGGTATCTAATAAAATAGACTTTCAATGAAAATTAATCAAAATAGATGAGGACAGTCATTTCATCCTTATCAAAGGAAAATTCTACCAAGAAGACATCTCAATTCTGAACATCTATGCCCCCAATACAAGGCCATCCACAGTTTTAAAAGAAACATGAATAAAACTTAAACCACACGTAGATCCCTATACATTAATAGTGGGAGACTTCAACACCCCACTCTCACCAAAGGACAGGTCAGTGAAACAGAAACTAAACAAAGAAACAGTGACACTAACAAATGTCATGAGCCAAATGGACCTAACAGACATCTATAGAACTTTTTAGCTAAACACAAAAGAATTTACATTCTTCTCAGCACCACATGGAACCTTCTCCAAAGCAGACCATATACTTGGTCAGAAAGCAACTTCAACAGATGCAAGAAGATTGAAATAAGCCCTTATATCCTATCAGACCACCATAGACTAGGCTGGACCTCAACAACAACAGAAATAGCAAACAGTTCCATTCCTGAATTCAAGCTGTACAGATCAATAGTAATAGAAACTGCATGGAACTGGCATAGAAAAAGACTGGTCAATCAATGGAATCAAATTTAAGACCCAGAAATAAACCCACACACCTACAGACACCTGATTTTTGACAAAGAATCCAAAACAATACAATGGAATAAAGATAGCATCTTCCAAAAATGGTGTTGGTCTAACTGGACGTATACATGTAGAAAAATGCAAATTGATTCATATTTATCGCCCTGCAGAAAACTCAAGTCCAAGTGGATATAAAACCACAAACACTTAATCTGTTAGAAGAAAAATTGACACAAGAGACAAATTCCTGAATAGAACACCAACAGCTCAGGCTCTAAGTTCAACAATTAATAAATGGGACGTCTTGAAACTGAAAATCTTCTGTAAGACAAACTCTGTCAACAGAACAAAATGGCAGCCTACAGATTGAGAAAAGCTCTTCACCAACCCTTCATGTGACAAAGGGTTAATATCCAAAATACATATTTAAAAAATGTCAAGAAATTAAACACCAATAAACAAAATGATATACTGAGCCAAATAGAGAATTTTCAACAGAGAAATGTTGAATGGCCAAGAAACACTTAAAAAAATCCTCAACATCATTAGTTGTCAGGAAAATGCAAATCAAAACAACTCTGAGATTCCATCTTACATCCATCAGAATGGCTATGATCAAAAACTCAAGTGAAAGCACATGCTGGGGAGGCTGTGGAAAAAGGGGAACCCTCCTCCATTATTGGTGGGAGTGCAAACTTGTACAACCACTTTGGAAATCAGTCTGGCACTTTCTCAGAAAACTGGGAATAGCTCTACTTCAGTACATTCATACCACTCCCAAAAGATTCTCTATCATACAACAAGGACATTTGCTCAATTATGTGCATAGCTGCTTCATTCATAATAGCCAGAAACTGGAAACAACCCAGTTGTCCCTCAACAGAAGAATGGATACAGAAATTGTGGTACATTTACAAAATGGGATACTACTCATCTTTTAAAAACAAGGAAATCATGACATTTTCAGGCAAATGGATAGAACTGGAAAAGGCCTTCCCGAGTGAGGTAACCCGGATCCAGAAAGACACACATGGTTTGTAGTCACTTATAAGTGGATATTAACCATACAGTACGGGATAACCATTCTACAATTCACAAACCGAAAGAATCTAAGTATCAAGGAGCCCTAAGGGAGGATGCTTGAATTCCACTCAGAAGGGGAAGTAGAATAGATAGAGAAAGCAGTTGAAGAGACAGAACTGAGTAGGAGAGGGATTATGGAGAGAAACTAGCTTGGGAGAAGAAGCATGGGTGGCAGAAATGAGGAGAACGGGAGGACAGAGATTTCAGAGAGAAGAGAAACTGTGGGATGGGGCATTTCTGAGGCAAGCTGGAGACCTACAACAGGGTAGGCTCTCAGGGAGGATATGGGGGTGACTCTAGCTGCGACCCCTAGTAGCGAGGGTCGCGGAGGCTGAAGAGAAAGAACCCCTAGTGGTGGGGGGTGGAACGACCAACCCACCAACAAAAGCTTTGACCCACAATTTACCCTGCCTACAGGATGTGCAGGGATACAGACACGAGAGATAGAGGGGATGAATGTCCAGCCAATGCCTGGACCAACCTGCAACCCACCCCATGCGAGAAAGCCAACCCCGACACGAACGACACTCCTATGCCTGCAGATGGGGGACTAGCATAGCTGTCTTCTGAGAAGGTCCACCAGCAAAGGGTCTAAACAGATACTGAGACTCACAGCCAAAGACTGTTCAGCGGGCGGGGAGCCTCGTGGAAGAGTTGGGGAAAGGACAGAAAGGATAGAAGGACCAGAGTGAACAAGAGCTTCTTAAGAAGACCAACAGAGCCAACTAACCGGGGCCCAGGCGGTCCTGCGGAGACTGAAACGCCAACCAAGAGCTTTGCATGGACTGCACCTAGGTACCCTGCCTGGGACAGCCCCAGCATCTACCCAGTATACCTGATGGACAACATGGGTTCCCTAGTAAGTGGAGCAGGGCCGTTTCTGGCATGGACTCTGTTGCATGCTTTTTGATCACTTCCCCGTGGTGGGGCTACCTTACAAGGCCACCATGGAAGAGGATGTGCTCAGCCCTGAGGTGACTTGAAGGGCTGGGGAGGGTTAGGGCGGGGGTCTCCTTTCCTGATGGGTAGCGGGGTGGAGAAGGGAAAGTGGGAGAGAGGGTGGGACCAGAAAGAGAAGATAGGGAATGTGACTGGGGTGTAAAGTGAACAACTAAATAAATAAAATTTAAAGATTTTTTTAAAAGTAATCATATAAAAATCTTAGAAGAATCAAAACTCTGAACTTTTGTATAAAAACAATAAGCCGTTTCTATTTCAAATCCTCCATGTGTGTATCTACTAATTAACACTTTTTATTAAACCACATCAAGAACTTGAGAGTGAAAATGGGTACAAGAAATTAATCATCTTGATCACTAGTACAGCTTCAGCCAGAGAGTGACATCTCCCAGTGGTAACTGCACTATTGTTCTTTATTCCTAACTACAAAAAGTCCCTAGCTCAACTACTAAAAGTGTGCCTTTCTGAACTTCAGATTTCTCCCTAAGATTTTCTACATCCACTGCCAAGAACAAAAAAACCACGTAACCAAACCTTACTAACAATCTATTTTTACAAATTATTTCTAAAGTTGGTGGTCATTGTTAGCAAACTACATCTCTAAGTTCTTTCTGAGGGTGAAGGCTGAATCATTAACCTGCTCCAGCCGCAATGCTTGAAAAAGATTAAGCACTATTATTGTAAGTGCCAATGATACTGCCCAGTGAGGGGCTAGAAGCCCCCTTCGGGTTTTCATACAATTCCTAAATTCAGAAGAGCATGAAGAACACCAGGGCAACAACCACAGCAATGCTTCATTATGGTATAAAGTTCTTGGGTCACCTACTCCTCTCAGCTATGTGTCTCCGAGTCACACCCATCGTGGTTGTGCTAACTACAACTCATGGGTCTCATTTCATGAGTTCTAAAGCTGTTTTGTTGTTCCTCCTGAACGGCCCTGAACAGATGCCCCCACCCAGCCACTTTCAGCTGTCAGGTGACCTGGCCCTGAGGATATAAAAGTGGGAGCGATGGTCCCATCCCACACCTGGGCAAAGCAGGAGAGGTGCTATGGTGTTACCAGTGCAAAGGAGCTGGTGGGAAGACCAACTCAGCTTCCAACCAAGTCCAGATCCAGGGTTCTGAGTTGGTCAGCCCCGACATCTACCCATCATGTGGCTGGACCTCATGAAGGAGCTTCTCCTGCGTATTCAAAGCTGTGGGATCTCCATGACATAGGGCAACAATAGGATATCAAAGAGAAGTCCCAGTGAAGATTCAGTATTGAATCTTCAGTGAAGCAGAAACTAGAGGCCTCAACCCAGAACAGTGACTCACTGCAATGTACATTTGCAAGTAGAGATGTTTAGGAAAAACAAGGCAAAATCCTGTGAATATATGAGAATGCCGTTAAGAGTCATTTCATTGCTGTATTCCTTTTGCACAACAGCGGTATTTTGGTTTTCTGTAGGCCCATGGCCTATCTGGTCTCAGGTTCTTGGCTAACAAACCAGTATTGGGAATGGGTCCATCTCATCAAGGAGGCCTTAGCACCAGTCTGGTATTGTTTTATTCCTCCTGCAAGCTTTGTGCCACTGTTAGACCAGCATATCTTGCAGGCATGCCACTCTTGTAGAACAAGTGTTTGTAGCTGGCTTAGTGTTTACCTTTCTCCTTTGGTAGCATGCACAGTACCTTCCAGTATCGTGATCTCTCGTCAGTAGTGGTGAAGGCTCTAGGTAGGCATCGCTAGATTTCTCATGTTCCAGTAACTATGTAGGTGTTGTCATCATCAACAGGGCCTTACCATCATTTTGTGAAGAGCAACCAGTAGCCTTGACAGTGGCCAGGATTGTTTGGGAAATGCCATCAAGCCTGTTTGTCCAACATCTTAATTAGATTCAACACGTTCTTGATACTGGAAACTTCATTTTGTGACAAGAGATATCAAGTTTGGGCTCTGTCTCCCCCAACTTGTTTATTCCATTTAGATCACCTTAATATCCATCATACATACATACATATATGTGTGTATATATATGTATATGAACTTCTACTGCACAAGGTTTCTATGTGATCCCTCAAATGGCTCTTAGTCTTAGCTGTTCCTCTACCTATTCCATCTTTTATTCTTTCTTTCTTCCCCCCAACATCTTTTTCCACTTTCTCCATCCATTCATAAATATTTATTTTATTTCCCCTTTCTACATTGATACATCCCCACCTGTAGTTCCTTAGTCTATGCCAATTCTGTGGTTATATGTATTGTAGCCTGATTATTAGCAACTTAACAGCTAACAGTCACATGTGGGCAAATGCATACTATATTTGTCCTTTTAGTATGGGTTACCTCATTCAGGATGATTTTTTTTTTTCCTTTTTTTTTTTTACTTGAAAAAAATTTCAGTATTTAAGCTAAGTAATATTCCATTATGTAAATGTACCACATATTCGTTGATAAATAAACCAGAAATACACACTAGAAATAAAACAGCATCTTTAACAAATGGTGCTGGTTAGATTGGATGGCTTCATGTAGAAGAATGCAATATCACCCTGTGCAAATATCAACTCCAATAGGATGAAAGACTTAAACTTCAGAATAAGGACAGATACACTGTATCTGATAGAAGAATAAGTGGAAAGTAACTTTAAAGTCATCAACACAGAAAAAGACTTTCGGAGCCAAACACTGTTAACATAGGCACTAAGAACAATAATTAATAAATTAGGCCTCATGAAACCAAAAAGTTTCCGTAAGGCAAAGGACACCATCAATCTGACAAATTGGAAGCCTACAAAATGGGCGAAGATTTTCTGAAGTTTTCATATGATAGGGAACTACAATCTCAAATATATAAAATATTCAAAAATTGGACATAAAAAACCCAATTAAGAAATGGAGTATAGATCTAAACAGATATTTCTTAAAAGAGGAAACAAATGCCTGAGAAACACTTAAATGTTCAACACTCATAGTCCTCAAGGAAATACAAATCAAAACTACTTTGAGATTCCATCTTACACCAGTCATAATGGTCAAGATAAGTAACAGAAGTGACAGCTTATGCTGACGATAATTTACTGAACACGAAACACTCATTCAGTGTGGCATTTCTTCAGGAAGCTGGAAATTAATATACCTGAAGGTTTAGCTATACGAGTCTTAGTCATATACTCAAACATTGCATAATCCTACTGCAGAGACATTTGCTCAACCTTGTTCATTGTCAAACTTTTAATAATAGCCAGCAATTAGAAACAGGCTACACATCCATCAACAGATGACATTTTTGGTTAGCCAATAAAATTGGTGAAAATTGCCCTTTCCTTATCCTTAACTGCTTAGTCATCTTTTCAGCAAAGTATTTAACTTCCCAGTTACTCTATTGGGGGCAATGGGGGTTCAGTTCATCTCAGTGGAGACGATTAATGTGGAGTGACACGAGTTCCACTTTATACTCCTCCTACACTTAGAATGAAATTCACTGATCTTCTACATTCCCTGTTTAAGTGTTGACTATTTGAGTTCTTTTCACTCTTTCATTTTTTTTTCCAAAAATGCCTCAAGGGATTTTATTGAATCCATAGTGGGATGGTATTCATATCTTTGTGGAACTGTTAAAACTCGTGGCTATGTTGTCACTCACCATTGCGTGAGGTCTTCAGTTCTCTCACTCTTTGGTGAAATGTCTTACAGATGGTGATAGGTTTTTTCTTTTTTTTTTTTTAATAACACTTCACCATTTAATTTTCCTTCTACATGTCCATTTCCCATGTTAATGTCTTTTTGATTACTCTTGTTTCTCACCAACTTCAACCAGGTCTGTCCAAATGACCATCGGTGAATGTAAAGAGTGAGGCAAACCAGAAGTGAAAATTATTTTTGACGTGGGAACACTCACGCAGCACCACTGCCCTGAAGTGCCTCGTTGAATTTTACCAGGTCTGTTGAAATGACCAGGGGTAAGTGTAGGCAGGGACTGAAGTCCTGAGTGAATGTTATTGCTTAACATGGGGAATGGCCGTTTCAGGGAGCAATACCTCAGCCCCACAGATGTGACAAAGCATTCCCCAGGCACAGCTCAGAGGAAAGCCAAAGCCTTCCTAAGGTCTGAGTATGAATGTTGACAGTGTGTTTAGAAAACGTTCACTGCAGCTTTCTTTCCTGAAGATGTTTGTGGCCTGAAAACTGTTCCCCTACAATGACTGCTCCTACTGAGATGAACTAAACTTGACTCATTGTTGGGCTGTATATCATGCCTCCCTGTTTAACTTTAGATAATAAACATGTAGTACTTCCAGCGTGTTGCGGTTTGTCTATCAGAGAGCCCAGGCCACCTGATCACAGCTTTTTCTGTGTCCATGTGTCTGTCTTTTCTTCTTTTCCTCACTGTCCCAGTTAAGTCAAGCCTTAGATCCATGAAGAGTGGTTTGGTGGCAAGTGTCCATATCGTCTGTGCTATCATGGCTGCTCCTAATATATTTCAAAATAAGTGAAACAACACCTATACGAAAATTTTTTATAATTAATGTTATTTAAATTTTATTTCTACTTCCCTCTAGTATAAATATTATCCTATTGATATTCCAGCAAAATTTTTTATTATCTATCATAGTCTTGTATATTAATAATTGTACACATTTTAATAATATATTTCTATAATGTTCTAGATTAACTTTTTATAGTTATAATTGTCATACAGGTTTAATAATAACTTAGAACAGAAGTATCATTTTTATGCAGTTTACTCTAAATGTGAAATGACCTTGAACAGAGAGTAAGACAAATTTCATGTACAAAGTGCTACAAAATAATATTAGTTTAACTTGGAAAAACTAATGTCCACAGAGCTCAGAAAGTGAAAAATAATTGTATTTCATTGTAAATACGTTGCTTCGAGCATTCATAGAAATGTGGTTACTATGATTAAGGCAAGTTTATGAATGACTCAGAATGTCCATAACTGACTTAGAAAGAACCAGTGTTTCCACAGTGTTGTAAAAATATTTAGTGTCCTGGAGTTATAATTTTAAAACAGTTAAAATAAGACATTTTGTCATATGTATTTCAATGCAGAAACTTTTATCACCACTTAAAAAAAAAGCCTCAAAACCTTGGGCCATAAACCATGCAAAATGCAGCATGGGGCAGTGTAGAAATAGGTAAGAAAAAATTTCAAATTTAATTTTAAAGAAGGTCAATACTGAAAGCATTCACAGTGTTCATTCCTTTATAAGCAAAGTTGGGAGAACACACTGTGAACATGAACTGGAAGGACTACCACACACAAAGTTCTGATGAAACCAGGTTAAAAGTCTAATCGTAAAACAAATGAGAGGTAAACCAGCAGAATCAAGGGCCAACACAAAAAGCAAAGCGAGGAGTCAGACCTGTGAAGGCATCAGATGTTACAGCCAGGACTGAAATGCTTTCTCTTCACTCACTAAGAGCCCCTGATGGGACTTCCCTACCAGGCCACGGGGGAGGAAGAGGAACTCAGCCCTCATGTAGATAGTACATAGATGAGCTGGTTGTCTGGGTAGGGGGCTCCTCTATTCTGAGGATTAGGGGGGAGGGAATACAGGAAGAGTGAGACTGGGAGGAGAGGAGGAAGGGGCCTATGACAGAGAAGTAAATTGAATTAGCTGATAAAAAATGAAATAAAATTTTGTATCTGGCCACTTTGCTGAAGGTGTTTATCAGCTATAGGAGTTCCCTGGTAGAACTTTTGGGGTCACTCGGGTGTACTATCATCTCATCTGCAAATAGTGATAATTTGATTTCTTCCTTTCCAATTTGCATCCCCTGATCTCCTTCAATTGTATTATTGCTCAAGCAAGGACTTCCAGAACTATGTTGAAGAGATATGGAGACAATGGGCAGCCTTGCCTCGTCCCTGACTTCAGTGGGATTGATTTAAGTTTCTCTCCGTTCAGTTTGATGTTGGCTATAGGCTTGCTGTATATCGCCTTTACTATGTTTAGGCATGTGCCTTGTATCCCTGATCTCTTTAATACTTTAAACATGAATGGATGTTGGATTTTGTCAAATGCTTTTTCAGCATCTAGGGAGATTATCATGTAGTTTTTTTTCTTTCAGTTTGTTAATATGGTGGATCACATTGATGGATTTCCATATATTGAACCACACCTGCATACCTGGGATGAAGCCTACTTGGTCATAAAAAATCAGTAGCCCTCCTGTATACAAAAGACAAAAGGGCTGAGAAAGAAATTAGGGAAACAACACCCTTCACAAAGCTACAAAAGACATAAAGTACCTTGGTGTAACCCTAACCAAGCAAATCAAAGACTTGTATGAAAAAAATTTTTCAAGTCTTTGAAGAAAGAATTAGAAGAAGATATCAGAAGATGGAAAGATCTCCCATGCTCATGGCTTGGCAGGATTAACATAGTAAAAATGGCCATCTTACCAAAAGCAATCTACAGATTCAATGCAATTCCCATCAAATTACCAATACAATTCTGTACAGACCTGAAAAGAAAAATTGTCAACTTCATATGAAATAACAAGAAACCCAGAATTGCTAAAATAATCCTCTCCAATAAAAGATCTTCTGCCGCATCTCCATCCCTGATCTTAAGCTGTACTATAGAGCAACAATAATAAAAACTGCATGGTACTGGTGTAGAAATAGAAAGGTGGATTAATGGAACTGAACAGAAGACCCAGAAATAAACCCACACACTTATGGACACCTGATCTTTGACAGGGATGCCAAAACCATACAATGGAAAAAAGATAGCATCTTCAACAAATGGTGCTGGTCTAACTGGATATCTACATGTAGAAAAATGCAAATAGATCCATACTTATCACCCTGCACAAAACTACTGTCCAAGTGGATCAAAGACCTCAACATAAAACCAGAAGTCTTCTTTCAAACAGAACCACTGTCTGTACTGAATGGCTCTGACTACACAAATCAGTGACTCTTGAAAAATATGTCAGACTGTCCATTGTAGCTTCCAATTACTTATTTTTGTTGAGTTCATATTTTGGTATTAGCTTTTGTTACTTAACTGCCATATGAAGATCTACATCTTTAATGGTCTCATGCATAGTTCTCTTTGACTATAATTTCTACTTCCAGGTTAATAGTTGACAACAGCCTGTATCTCAACATTTTCTAAGCATAGTGTGTTCCAACTTTAAATGGGAAGAAACACACCCTGGTTAAAACAAGCTTAAATGCTTTTAAACTTGGTTCTCATGGAAGCTAGTTAATTTGATTCATTAAAAATTACTGTATAAAGATTTCATATATTTTGATCACAGTGAAGAGAATCTACTCAATGAGTTATAAGAATTGACAACAGGCAGGGGGAAAGGAACAAAGAAGAAAAATTATGAGAAAGGGGGAAGATAGTCACATGGTTTGGATGTTTCAGTGAAAAACTGGTTCTACTTTTCAGTGAAGTTCCAACATAGCCATTATTCCATGGTTTACTTTCAGGATATTAGCAGTCACATGGTCCAAAATACACAAGACTTGGGACCAGGCGTCCTCTTCTCTTTGTCTTGGATCCCTGTCACTTCTGCAGCCTCTCAGTCATACTTATGCTCTGATATGTTCCCCTGACCAGGAAATATCAGCCTTAAACACAGTACTCTGTCTTAGAGTCGACTTCAGTAATCCTTGGCAGAAGACTTCCTCCCTCTGCTTACCTTTAAGCCAAATTGCAAACAGCACACCCCTAGCTTTTAGAAATTAAAGAAGTTTCTGTCCTCAGTTTTGCAGCACACTTGTCAACTAGTGTGAGCCATTTTTTTTTACATCCTTATATGTATATATGAGTTTGGAGGCTTTAAGCATTGTCACCCATGCTCTTGTCATTGATACTTTCCTGTAAAGCATTAAAAAAATCTCCTTGATAAATCCTGTCAAGTATTCCAATTCCTTTTCACTTAAATAATACCCACTTTGTTGACCATGTTGTTTTAAAAAATGTGCTTTTGGTCCTTTCTGATTGTCCTGCACTATCTACCATCCCCAAAGCAGTAGGAACCTTTGAGTTTCTAAAGTTATCCTGTTTACTGCCTATATACTGGTTTCTAATAATTGCAAATGTTTATGATCATTATCTGAAAAATTACATTCATGTTTGGACTGGTAATTTTATGTGTCTAGACAGCATTCTTTGGGTTCCAGAGAGAAAATGTCGTTCATGTTTACCTAGTTACAAAAGGCATGCTCAGCCCCAGGAGTGGAAACTGAAGGTTTGTTCAATATACAGAGGCTCAAAACATGACACGGCCCTTGACTTTACTTATTTTCCTGTCGTGCAACTTGTGTGAGCTAAATTAATGCTGGGAAGGCAGAACCAGTCTCATCCTGCCAGCTGTCTCTTCTCTGTGTATTTGCTGCCAGTTTGTTCTCTGATAACATTTTATGTTCTCTACCTGTAGAAATACTTCTTAAATATTTAAATTCTCTATTAAATATCTCCTGTTAACTTCTGGAAGTAGTGTGAGTTCATGTGTACATTTATTTTTATTTGTTCAGGTGCCACAGGACTTGTGTGGAGGTCAGAGGACAACTGGCAGATTTCAGTTTTCTCCTTCTACAATGTATGTCTCAGGGATGGAAGGCTGAGCAACATCTTGGCAACAGACACTTTTGATGCTCAGCCCTCATGGAACATTATTTCATTCTTTTGGAAGAACATGGGGAAGTAGATGACTTGAGACAACAAGAGAAGAGTTCCATGAGATGGAGGAGAGCTGTCAGTCAATGCATCTTCTTTTCAAGGCAGTCTGCAGCTCTCTAAGAACTAGCTTGGTCCCATTGACAAAAGCTTTCCTGGGTTTTGGAGTGTGCTCTTTTGAATTCCTGCAGTCAAGTAGACAGCCCCTTCCTGGCCTTTCACCTTGTGAAGACTGATGAGACTCCTGGGATGTCCTCCAAGTGGGTGAAAGAGCTTGACCCCGCTGCAGAGAAAGAGAAGGAGCTGTGATGTGATGTAACCTCATGCCAATGATGCTGTCTTTATCTTAAATCAAAGCCTACACCCCAGAGCAGTTTGTGTCACATTCTCACCTTATAGTTTGTTGTGATGTGCTGAGCTTCGGTGGAATTGAGACCTCTTCATCTCCACAAAGAGACCTGTGCCAGAGCCTCGTTTCTCATACCCATGACCTAGCAGAGTGAGCCTCCACAGCACTGTGGGGAGGAGGCAGGGCTGCTATGCTGACTGCTGGGAGCTATGTTTCTTTCTTAGAGACCATATTGTCCCTGCTTCAAAATGGAAATTAAATCAATAAAACAATACTGCTGAAAAATGCTTTTAATCACTTCAGAGAACTTGTGAAAAAGACAACACAAAGATTTGTTAAATTTGTGTTCTTTAACAAAATTCTTAAAATTATGATTATCAGGGCCATTTCCAAATATTCACTGCTAAACATCCTCATGGAGGTCCTATCCATATATCCTTATTATCTTTTCCTTAAGGATATAAGTATATTTCTGCTTTTAATAATAATTTTCTCAGAATATAGATAAAATTATGGAAATCATGAAAAATTTCATTACAATTTATAAGATAAAAACTTTTGGTCTTTTGAAGTCTTAAAAGAAGAATTAAAGTTATGCCTGTTTTACCACGTTATGGGTTTGCATTCAAGAATATCGGTCTACACAACTGGATATTGCAGAGTGTGGGAGATAACGGAGCATTCAGTCCTCAATGCAGTGTCTTCACCAAACCTTCCCAGGGCTCAGGGACCTATATAAGGAGGAGGTGGAAATAATGTAAAAGTTAGATGTGATGACTCCAAGGAAACAGTGGTACTGGGAATGATGCTCACAAGAACTCATAGATACTGTCTGAGCATCTTCAGAGACTGCACAGATTCAAGCTAGAAGATATCTCAGTATTGAGAGGAGGAAGAAGACATTTGTTCCCATCTCTAACCAAGAAGTTGTCAGCAATTTTATCCCATATTTAACAGAAAATTTATTCTTCCTTCAATGTATATATCAACCTTACATCATAAGCTCCGTGCTCAGGAAGGAATGGGCAACACAAAACAAACTCACTGTGGGAATTTGTCTCATACACTTTGAGTCCACTCTTGACTACCTGGGCTTGGGCCACGAGACTCTTAAAAGAGAGAACTGCAAGTTGCCCACCAAATACCACCTGCACATTGTAGTTGAAAGAGTCTACGTACACACAAACACACACAAACACAGAGCACAAATGCACACATCATAATCACACACACAAACAAAATAAAACTTTAAGAAATATACAAATGTAATTAATAATAAAACAACAGCTATTTTTTTATGGTCCTCATCCCATAAATCAGTGACCCCGTTCCAAAATACATCAAAACCAACAATTGTAGCTTCAAATTTTAATTTTTGATGGCTTCACATTTTGCTTTTTCCTTCATTGTTTTGTTTTTTTGACACACGAAGGTTTAAATTTTTGGTTGGTCTTATGCATCTTTCCCTTTTATGATAGTTTCTAATTCCATGATATGCTCTATATCCTTCTGTATCTACACATCCTGGTAGTAAATTAAAAAGAAACAGTGTTGGGTGATATAATGTTTATTATTATTAGCCCTAGGATTATCATGGCAGTATTATTTAACCCGCTTTCACAAATACTAACACATAGATACGTGTTAGATTTATAATTGCCACATTTAGCTTGGGCAGGGAAGATATTTCACTTGCACTGTCTAAATATCCTCACCATCCATCTCCCAGCCCTCATACATTTACACCAGACATTATAGTTGCAAGCCTTACCTATTGGTTTTTGTAATTGTTTCATAATAATTCTTACTCTATAAAAATGGCTGTTCATTTAGACAGAAAAGGGGAATTTAAATGGAGGTTAGTCTAATGCTAAAAACCGGCACTCAAGATCTGGTTACTGCCCACCAGATACAACCATCCTTGTTTGTGTAAACCTGCCTAAATCGTTATACCTGATTGGTTCATTAAATAGCCTATATCTGGGTAAGGCAGAATGGGGAGGCATGGCTAAGTTTCCCAGGTTTTGGAGATTCCAACAAGGCATCACTGGAAGGACAGACAGGCAGGAAGAGAAGAAAGAGGAGGATGCCAGGATGGGTTAGCCTGGAGAAAACACCACAAGAGCCAAGGAAAGACTCCAATACTGGTGTGAAATTAACCAGATGAAGAACACAAGCAAGTACCATGGGATTATGGATGGAAGGTAGTCCAGATAAGAAGGCTTAAG
Organism: Rhombomys opimus; assembly: GCA_010120015.1. Taxonomy (NCBI): domain Eukaryota; kingdom Metazoa; phylum Chordata; class Mammalia; order Rodentia; family Muridae; genus Rhombomys; species Rhombomys opimus. The sequence goes on along the minus strand of REGO01000488.1, from coordinate 892,660 downwards.
GTGGACAGCACTGGATGAGGGCTGGGAGACGATGGTGAGGTTATTGAGACAGGGTAAGTGAAATATCTGCCTGGCCCAAGGTAAATAAGGCAATTACATTTTTTCTTTTTTAAATAATTTTTATTTTTTTATATTAATTGCAGGTTATTTACTTTGTATCTCAGTTGTAGCCTCCTCTCGCATTCCCTCCCAATTCCATCCTCCCTCCCTCATCTCCTCCATGCCCCTCTCTAAGTACACTGATGGGGAGGTCCTCCTCCCCTTCCATATGACCCTAGTTTATCAGGTCTCATTAGGATTGGCTGCAATGTCTTCCTCTGTGGCCTAGCAAGGCTGCTCCTCCCTCGGGGAGGTGGAGGTCAAAGAGCCAGCCACTGAGTTCATGTCAGAGACAGTCCCTGTTCCCCTTACTAGGAAAACCAACTTGGATGTGGAGCTGAATGGGCTACGTCTGAGCAGGGATTCTAGGTAATATCCATGCATGGTCCTTGGTTGGAGAATCAGTCTCAGAAAAGACCCCTGTGCCCAGATATATTTGGTCCTTGTGGCACTCCTGTCCTCTTCAGGTCTCACTAACTCCCCCTTCTTTCATATGATTCCTTGCACTCTGCCCAAGGTTTAGTTATGAGTCTCAGCATCTGCTTTGATACACTGCTAGTCAGCGTCTTCCAGAGGCCCTCTATGGTAGGTTCCTGTCCTGTTTATTATTTTCTCCTACTTCCAATGTCCATCCCATTTGTCTTTCTAAGTGAGGATTGATCATCTTACCCCAGAACCTCTTCTTGTTTATCTTCCTTAGCTGTACAGATTTTATGGTTTTCATATCTTATAGGTCTAGTATCCACTTTTAAGTGAGTATATACCGTGTGTGTCTTTCTGCTTCTGAGATACCTCACTCTGGGCAGAGTGCAGGGAATCTAATAAAAGAAGGGGGCACAGGAGCTCCACAAGGCTAGCAGCAGAACCAAAAAACCTGGGCCCAGGGTTTTTTCTGAGACTGATACTCCAACCAAGGACCATGCATGGAGATAACCTAGAACCCCTGCACAGATGCAGCCCATGGCAGCTCAGTGTCCAAGTGGGTTTCCTAGTAAGGGGAACAGTTCATGTCCCTGACATGAACTCAGTGGCTGGCTCTTTGATCACCTTCCCTTGAGGTGGGGGACAGCCTTAGCAGGCCACAGAGGAAGGCAATGCAGCCAGTCCTGATGAGACTTGATAGGCTAGGGTCAGATGTAAGGGGAGGAGGACCTCCCCTATCAGTGGACTTGGGGAGGAGCATGGGAGAAGAAGAGAGAGGGAGGATAAGTTTGGGAAGGGCTGAGGGAAGGGGCTACAGCTGCTATACAAAGTGAATAAATTGTAATAAATAATAATAATTAATAATAATAATAATGAAATGTAAGAATCTTAACAAAAAAACAAAAAAGTTCTATAAGCACTTTGAAAGAAGCACTTTTATAATTGTAAAGGAAAATTAATTAAAATGTTCACAACTTAAAATTCATGATCCACTTTGGGCATAAAAATAGAAGGTTTGCAGTGTCCTCTTTGTTGTTTATGGCTGAAGAACAGCCATTTGCTGTGATTCACCCTTTAATTTCTAGCATTTATGTGGTTGAGGCAAGAGGATGGGCACTCATGGCTAGCCTGGGCTCTGTAGCAAATTCTAGGCCAGCCTGTGTAGCCAGACACTGTCCCTTATTGAGAACTTTTGCATCAATGTTCATAAGGGAGATTGGTCTGAAATTTTCTTTCTTCCTTGAGTCTTTGTTTGGTTTTGGTATCAGGGAGACTGTGGCTTCATAGAATGTGTTTGGTGATATTCTTTCTGTTTCTATTTTGTGGAGTACTTTGAAGAGTATTGTTAGCTCTTTGAAAGTCTGGTAGAATTCCATGCTAAAACCATCTGGCCCTGGGATTTTTATTGTTGTTTTTCTTGTGAGACTTTTGATGGCTGCTTCTGTTTCCTTAGGAGTTACAGGCTATTTAAACTGTTTACCTTCTCTTGATTTAACTTTGGTAGGTGAAATCTATCAAGAAAATTGTCCATTTTTGTTCCAGTTTTGTAGAATATAGCCTTTTGAAGTAAGACCTAATGGTTGTTCGGATTTCCTCAGTGTCTTTTGTTACGTCCCAATTTTCATTTCTAATTTTGGTTAATCTGGGTATTGTCTCTCTGTCTTTGTTTAGTTTAGCTAGGGGTTTGTCTATCATTTTGATTTTTCTGAAAGAACCAGCTCTTGGTTTCATTGATTCCTTGTGTTGCTCGCTTTGCTTCTAATTTATTGATTTCAGCCCTGAGCTTGATTATTTCCTGCCCTCCTCTCCTCTTGGGTGTGTTTACTTCTTTCTTTTTCTAAAGCTTTCAGGTGATTTGTTAAGTTGCGAATATGGGATCTTTCTGATTTTTTTTTAATGAAGGCACTTAGTGCTAGCACTGCTTTCATGGTGTCCCCTCATAAGTTTGGGTAAGTTGTGCCTTCATTTTCTTTGAATTCTAGGAAGTCTTTATTTTTGTATCTTTATTTCTTCCCCCATCAGTGATCACTGAGCAGGGATTTGTTCAGTTTCCCTGAGTCTGTTGACTTTTTGTTCAGTTGTTGTTGAGGTCGGCCTTTAACCCATGGTGATCTGATGAAGAACAATGGGTTAAGTAGTTTCATCTCAGGGATGCAGGGATGCTTTAACATACGGAAATCTAGCAGTGCAATGCCCACGGTCATCTCATTAGGTGTAGAAATAGCCTTTGACAAAAATCTAACACAGCTTCATGTTGGAGAGATCAGGGAAACAAGGCCTACATCTAAATATGATAAAGGCTGTACACAGCAAGCTGATAGCCAACATCAAACTAAACCGAAAGAAACTCAAAGGAATCCCACAAAAATCAGGGACAAGATAAGGTTGCCCACTCTCTCCAGATCTCTTCAATATTGTACTAGAAGTTTTAGCTAGAGCAGTAAGACAACTAAAGGAGATCAAAGAGATTCAAATCACAGAGGAAGAAGTTAAAGTATCACTGTTCACAGATGATATGGTACTATATATAAGTGACCACAAAAATTTCACCAGAGAACTCCTACAGCTGATAAACTCCTTCATAAAAGTGGCTGGATACAAGATCTATTCAAAAAAATCAGTAGCCCTCCTGTATACAAATGACAAATGAGCTGAGAAAAAAATTAGGGAAACCACACCCTTCACGATAGTCACAAATAATATAAAGTATCTAGGGATAACTCTAACCTAGAAAGTCAAATACCTGTACAACAAGATCTTCAAGCCTTTGAAAAAAAATTGAAGAAGATACCAGAATATGGAAAGATCTCCCATGCTCATGGATCAGTAGGATTAACATAGTAAAAATGGCCATCTTACCAAAGGCAATCTACAGATTCAATGCAATTCCCATCAAAATGCCAACACAATTTTTCACAGACCTTAAAAGAACAATTCTAAACTCATGTGGAAAAACAAACAAACAAACAAACAAAAAAACCAAGAATAGCTAAAATAATTCTATATAATAAAAGAACTTCTGGAGGTATCTCCATACCTGGCCTCAAGCTATACTACAGAGCAATAGTAATAAAAATTACTATGGTATTGACATAGAAATAGGCTGGTTGATCAATGGTATCAAATCAAAGAAATAGTGGAGAGAGGATGTGGAAAAGAGGGTGGGACTGGGTAGGGAGGAGGGAGAGGCCAGTCAAAAAGGAGAAAAGTCTCTAAGAGTCCTACTTGCAGTCAATAGAGTGGGGGGGGGAGGGAGCTGGGGTTTTGAAATTCCAAAGCCAGTGATGTACTTTCTCCACCAAGGCCACACCTACTCCACCAAGGCCACACCTCCTAATCCTCTCAATTATTATCGATTTCTGATGCATTCAAATATATGATCTTACGGGGGCCAATCTTATTCAAACTAGTAACCAACATATCTAAGGATTTATTAGTTCTGCTCATATTAAGAACTTAACAACAGCTGAATCACAATGGAGAGTTGAGGACCCACTTATTTGCTTGGCCCTTAAGGCTAGTGTCTTAAGACTTGGGGTGGTCCCAGTCTTTTTTCTCTCACTGGAGAAGCTGACAACTCAGTGGCTGTTCAGTCCACAAGGCTGGGTGCCTCAGCAGTCCCAGGGTGGCACAGAAAACTTTTAGGGTTCCTGGAGAGCATGTTTTTCTTAGCCCATGATGGAAGTTTGGAAATACTGGATTTATTGTCAGCTAATTCTAATTTGTGGCAAGCTGAAATAAAAACCAACCATAATAAACGTCCTTAGCCTAAAAATGTACTGAGATGTTGAATGTGGGTTTTGGGAATCAAAACTGGATCATCTGGAAGAGTAGCCATTAGAAATTACGGCTATTCCATATTACCACCAGGAATATAAATGACAGCCGAGAGTATTTGATAATTGTGGGGGTTGGGTTAGAGCCTCTTTCCTAAACTATGTGATACAGTGAGAGATCAGGGACTGAAGAGGCAAAGGTCTTATGGATTGGTCCTTAACTGTCTGCCCCATAAACAGATTTTTATACCTGAGCATCAAAGAGCCCAGCTATCCACATGAAACCTCTTTGTGGTTCCCTTTTATCACTCTTACTGAGTTCCCGAAGCCTATTTCTCATTTCCTCACTCTTAGTCCTTATGGCCCAGCAAAGACTGTGTGGGGAAACAGACACTGCAGAGTGTTAGAACAGCTGTGATTATAAACACACAGGGTGGTTACAAGCACAGGAAATCTCAAAATAGAGCCCTTTTTGGTTTTCTTACAAGCTGTGAAATACCCATAATTCAGTTTTGTGAAAGTTCCATCCTAAGAGAGAAGTACCAAGAGGTGGGACACTGGCCAGGACCAGACAGTCCTCCCAGTGAAGTGAGTGAGCCAGCCCATCCTTCCCCTGTAGGCTGGTGACTTCTCCAGGTGACCCTCACCTCAGGGTGGGACAGGAAGAACAGCTGTGAAGTGGTGATGGTTCTGAGGTCTGACGTCTGTCTGGAAGGCTTGAACGTGTGACTAGGATTGTGTCTGTCTCAGCATGATGGAATGGGAGTGTGGTTTCCCAAATAAAGGCTTTTACAGAAAAGCAGTCAGGAAAAATGAATATTTATTCACTTGTAAATATACATGTGTGTTCATTTGGTTTTCGTTTTGTTGTTTGTTGTTCACAAAAATGAAATGAGAAGACAAAATTAAAAAAAAATGTTCAAGTTTTTCACCTGTTTTATTAGCTGGTTTGAGGTTTGGTGCTTCTCAGTTTGCGTTTCAGTTAGGACAAATGACCACAGTGGGAGTGTCTATCAATACTGTCTGATGTGATCCTATCTTCTAATGCTAACTGTGCTCATTAACAGTCATATTTTATAGAAATTCAGAGCTTAGTTGTATGGAGTTCAGAGGAAGCTGCTACTTCCTGGCTTCACAGTTATGGACATCCTCCAGTGTCTGAAAAAAAAAATTCTCACTATGTGTTCAGTTTCCATTATCAGCCCTCCTCTTCATCAAGCTGATTGGTTGACACCCCATCTGCCACTGATGCTATGACCACAGTAAGGAACAGAACAGACCTGGAGTTCTCGCTCACAGACTGCATGATGTTAGAGGAAGCAAACATTACGTAGAAAGAACAAAGGTCTGTGTCATGTGCCTCCATGGTAAGGTTTGCATCCTCACAGCAGAGATAAGGATGGAAAAAGTCTTAGAACCATGAATAATTCCAGAGGCTGTGTGACATAAACCCCTTGGATCTGAGGGAGGAATGCGAGTTTTCTAGAACAGCAGTCGCTCACTTCAGCTGATTTCTCAGTTCCTCACTTTCCCTTATGTACCACCCTATACTGTTCTTCCAAACACCTGCACTCTCTGAAATAATCAGGGAGCAAATCTAGTCCACTGTGTGTCTTAGAGAAGCTGATGGAGGCCAGAAAGCTAACACAAAACAAAACAAAACACCAACCAGCCAAAATAAAACCACCACCACTACCAAAAAACAGTTCTTTTGATATGTAAGAGCGCTGCCTATATTCCTGATTACAGTTATTCCAACCCTTGGAAGTAGGTGAAACTCTCTGGGTCAGCATGTAAAAAAGGAGGCTTGATGGATGATTCAGTGTTTTGCTCAAAATTATATATAAGACAATATTGGAGTCTTGGACTGCAAATAATAATGTTTGATGTTGAATGCAAGCTTATTATCTATTTGCCAGGTTACGATAAAAGACTTTGTGAAGATGGATGTGGTGGCTCACACCTGTAATCCCAGTGCTTTTGAGGCAGAGGCAGGTGATTTCTATGAGGCCGGATGTGGTGGTTCATACCTTTAATCTCAGCCCTTGGGAATCAGAGACAGGCAATCTCTATGAGTCTGAGACTAACCAGGTTTACATAGTAAGCTCCTGGCCAGCCAGAGCTACATAGTGAGACCCCGCCTCAAACACAACACAACACAACACAACAAAAAGCTATTTGTGTATCTTATTAAACTTTCACAGAAGCCTGAAGAGAAATGCCTCTTATTTTACTGTGGTCAAAGCACGAGAATGATGAGATTTACCTAAAGTCACATGAGCCTGGGTTGGTGTTTCCACTCATATACCCTCACTTCCCAGACTCATATTTTGGGGCATGCTAAAACCCAACGCCTTCTGAGTCCACATTGTATCCATATTCTCTGTATTCAGTAATATAAAATATAGGCTATGTTTATTTGTCTTAAAATTTCTGTCTGTGTGTGAAGACTGGAGATAGATGTCTGCCCCAGGATTAGTGGATAGAGACAAAAGTGACCACTACTTGAAGTAGGATTCTGGAAGCATCCACACTGCATCCATTGATTACACGTTGCAAGGAGTTAACGTCTCTGAGGTGTTTCAGGGACCTCAGGTGCATGACGATGGCAGATTTGAGTGTTGACTCAGAGATATCAGCGTTTAAGGATCATCAATGGGACCTGTGAGATGTCTCAGTGGGTAAAAGCAGTGGCTATGATGACCTCTCTGAATTCGATCCCTGGAACTCAAAATAGAAGAAAAGTACGATTTCCTCAAGTTGTCCTCTTTGCCCCACTTGCAATTATAACATGAATAGATTCAAACTCTCTCTCATACCTATTAGACATGATAATAATACATTTACAAGATTATTTTTTTTTAAATCTACAAAAGGTACAATTTAAGGAGACAGGAACTGGTCATGTAAAGCACAGGCAGCATAGCCTATTGGTGAGTACATGAATGGGTTGTGAAATAGGAAATAGTGAATATGGAAGCTAATGAAGGCTAAGAGAAGGATGGATAAAGGCTGACTAGAACTCAGCAAAGGAAGAAAGAAGCAGTGGGGTCACCTCTAGCCTTGTCAAGTGGGTGTTGGGATTGTCTTTGCATCAACAATTCATGTTCTGTTCTCCAGCCCATCCCCAGCTCCCAACCCCAGTGCTCCATTAACCTACATGACTAGATGTGAAGAGCAATTTAAATTGGTTTCATCAAAAACAAGCCAGTAAATTGGAAAACCTACAATCAAATCTACAATCAAAAGTAAAAAACCTACAATCAAAAAGTACAGTTTGGTAAGAGATTTAAATATATTCTGGCAAGGTTTAGTCCCTGGCAACAGACTATAGAAATCAAATAGTCTTCCTTCCCTCCTTCCTCAATCAAAATCATCATTATCATCATCATCATGCTGTTGGGTATCAAGCTTGAAGCTTTGCACAATGCAAGCAAGGCTGTCTCTTGAACTATACCCCCAATCCCTATGAAGTTTCTCAAGTCTTTGGCATGGTTAGAATGTGAAACTTCACTGGCAATGTGCACAGCAAGACCTTTGAATGAAGACCTGTTGATGCAAAAGGCAGTTTTCCCCTTAAAAGTGAATAAAAGATAGTTTATCCTGGAGCCATTTTAACTGACCACATGTTCCAATTACCTTCACTGTAGTTTTAATCAGTAAATCAGTCTTTGCGGACATAGTGTCTTTTCAGGAATTCTCATTAAAACCCATGGGCAAAACACATGGAAGAAAAATTCAACATATCTCACTTCTAAAAGAACTATTGAGAATGTTTTCACACACAACGAGTAGCCACTAAATGAAGTAGAGAGTGTGTGATCATCTGTATCAGAGTTTCTTAAACATGTATCTTCTTTGATCATGTGACTTCTTGAATAAAATGTCTTTCTAAGTATGCTCGAAAATAAAGCCCATATAGTTTTGAAATTAACAACCTCAAAATAGTATAAACATTTTAAATGTTTACTAGCAGGAGATTACCCAGTTATTCACTGTATGCAGTATAGAAAGGATTAGTAACTAAGGCTTGGAGTGTTTTGTAGATTAGTATTTATAAAATGCAGAATTCCTTATCATTTATTAGACAATATTAATCAGAAACATGGTATAAACTGGTGTGGCGGTGTACAGCTGTAATCCCAGCACTGAAGAGACTGAGCCAATAACACTGCGAGTTTGAAGCCAGCCTGTGCTGTATAGTAAGATATAACAACTGTCTCAAGAAACAAATAAACTAACAAAAAAAAATACAAATCAAGTAAACAAAAACTAAAGCCATAGTGTGTAGCTCAGTGGAAGAGTATTTTCTGAGCATGTTCAGTATCTTAGATTTGATATCCCTGCATCAAAAACATCAGCAATAAAATCACTTCATATGAAATGACATTAATATTCATAGTAAACATTCTCAATAAATGAAAAACCAGAAGAGCATACAGCAAGGGTTTCACAGTAGACCCATGAGTGCTTTGAAGACATTACTAAAACACACTTAGTTGCAATTAACATAGTTCAAAAACAAGAAGTAATTTTAATGTTTTTCAAATGGTAATGAAAGAAAAACTTTCCAACAGCTTATTACAAAACTAGGAGCAGAGAAACTTCAGTCCCATTGTTTTGCTAGCGATTTTGCTAAGGACACTAGGTTTGCTTTCTCTGAGGGTATTTTATCTTCTCAGTATTCAGATATTGATTATGTACTTTTTTTTGCAGCATCTGGCATGTGATGTTGGTTCTTTGCTTTTGGTCAGCAACAGCTTTCATCATACAATGTCCTCTTTTGCTTTGGTCAAAAGGAGGAGGAGAAAATCATGAGCTTTAATATCACTCAGAGGAGATTCAGCTCTGCCTTTTCTCTTGGAGCCTCTGAGGGGATACAGGCCAGGAAAGGGCAACTTGTATCCCAGTTGGAGGACTAATTCCCTCCACCAGAATCACTTCCTGGTAGAGACATGGTAACAGCTTCATTTATTGTTTTTCTATCACATGATCTATGTATGCTAGAGAATTTGAGATGGTGTGACATGAGAGGAGGGAAAGCCTTGCTGGTGGTGGTAGGCAGCATGTAAAAACTGGAGTTTGGTATTGGTTATTTTCTTTCTGAATGTGCTGTGACTTCTGATGTGTGATAAGAAACTAAGGGAAAGGATCTAAGGAGTTCATTACTCTTTAAATGGGTCAAAAGCTTATATATATTTCATTTTGAAGAAATCATAAGAGCCAGGCACTACGGCTCAGTATGCAAATACTTGCTACACAAGCCTGATTGACCATGTGAGTTACATTGCTGAGCCCATTCCAAGTGAGAGAACTCACTTGGAAAAGGTGTCCTTTGGACACAAGTACATTGTGGCATAGGCACATACACAACAAAAATAATAACATAACGTAAAAACCAAAACATAAAAAAGTCTTGTAATCAAAGATTTTTTAAATGTTAGGGAAATGTGGATAAACTTCATAATTGAAGAAAAACAAGAGAATAATTCCATATGCAGTTTGTTTTTTATATTATTTGTTGGCTCTAATCTCAGTTAATAATGTAAATGGAAAGGTTATTTACAAATATTTATGATTTAAGAGTATCTTGATATCTATTATCAGATTAGATCCCTTATGGGTATTAGCTAAGGACTGCACAGTGGAAATTTTATTTTCATAAGGCTCCTCTGACAACATCACGCACTAGAACACTATAGGTGAAATGATCATATATGTGAAATAAAACATGGGATTAAATCTTCTGTTTTCATCCTGCGATGGTCCTCTCTGCTGCTCCCACATCCCACCCATGCAATGATTCTACTTTCCTGGTTTCTGAAGTTCCTCCAGGTAATACAGCATCTCTGAAGACTTGGAGCCAGGACCCACAGATACAAAAAATAACCGCAGCATTTGTCTTTCTGCGTCTCAGTTACGGCACTCTGTGGAGTCTTCCTTAGTTGCACCCATTTACGGGGCCCACGCCTGGAGAAGAATGTATAGGCTGTGGCCAGGTGGAGAGGATGGATCTCAGGTGTTTCAGCTTTGTAAGTACATCCAAGAGATATTACTAATGCTTGGGGCCCAAAATGTTAATCACCTGCAGGGTTAAACGTGGTGTCTGAGAAATGCTGACAGTCATGTATCATAGCAAATACTGCAAGGGCATTTTTATATTCATGTGTTTATCAGTCTGTAAATAATCTTAAAGCAAAGATTTTTAATTTACTCACAAACCTTTCGGTTTTTGTTGTTTAAGTTGATAGTTTTAAAAGTGTTTCAATGATTTGAAGTGGTACGAATTTCGGCTAACAAATTTTTTTTTTTATGTATGTTGACTAATTTGAACAAATAGGCTATGTCACTATTAAAATGATTTATTAGTAAATTTTTAATTCTTTCCACGTTTCCTAATAATCACCGTGACTATTCGAAGTCTAAATGGCTTTAACAGAAATCTGCAAAGGGTTCTCACCTGGAGAGGAAATCGGGGTCAGTCGGTGCTAGGGTCTTTGGAACATTAAGGGAGCTGATCGGACCCCACCTCTTCCGCCCCCTGCAACAACAGATCCAGGCGCCTTCCTAAAGGCGGCCACTTTAACTTTTCCTCTAGAGAAAGTCCTTTCTTCTTCTCAAGGCCACATTTTAACACAGAACGTACTTCATACACCCCCAAGATGAGTGACCAGGTTATCACTTACGCAACTGTGAGATTTCATAAGTCTTCAGAATTGCAGAGCCGAGTGAGGCCTGATGAGATTCAAGGGCCCAGAGAAACTGGCCACAGAGGTAAGTGTTTTATGCATCTAAATTCGGCTGCTTTTATGCATTCCAAAGTTTGGACATTTGGAAACATTATCCTACTGACCTCTGTTGAAAACCCTACCTCTAGCTGTTAGCTGGCAACAAAATAAAGACAGACGGGCAGCACAGAACATCAGTCTGTAAGAAAAAAAAATTCTTGAGAATGGAGAAGCAAGAAGTGAATACATTCCATCAAATTTTAGAAAGCATTAGGAGGTTTTGTGCTTAGTGTAGTCAAGAAGAATTCTGGAACCTTTAAAAGTAATAGACAAACTAGAGTCTGAATAAACATCAAATATTCTAAGGAGTACAGAAAAGGGTGCATGAGAAACAATACTCTCATTGTAGCAGAAGGTGTTTTAGTTGTCTTAATTACCCCAAATCCAACAAAGCACCCACAGGAGGAGGAAGTCTCTCCCTGCAGGGTTGCTGGGGTGAGATAGGATAGCGGGATCGGGAATGAGTAAAACTTCACACATTTTTCTGAAATATCAAAGAATAATTAATTTTAGTAATGAAAAAGAGGAAATCTCACTTTTCTATTCTCTCTTTCTGCTCACCCTGAACAAGCTATCACAGTTGAACTCCAAGCTGAGAGCCTTTGCTTCTTTGGTGTAATGACAATTGGAGGCTTGATTTTGCCGTTCTGAACATACATCTCAGCAATGTGTTTAGTATTGTCTATAGAAAAATATATCTTATGGGGGGGGGGACGGTTGACTTCTAGACCCCTTTAAGAACAGGCCTGTGTGAAGTTTAGATCCAGAACAGCTTCAGTTTCCTATCAGTTCTCGAGAACAGCTTCCCTCTTTCTTTCCTCTTTATCCTCAGTTACCCCTCTCAGTGGGCTGCACACTCCATTTGGGGTCTGGTATGTGGACTGTGTCTGTGCCTCCAGTGATTTCTGAATGATGCTCGTCTGATTCTGTACAATTAGGAGAGAGTGCATGCCTGTCATCCAGCTTCTTCTAGACTGACTCAAGAGGATTCAAGGCTAACAATGAAACACTTGAAATACCGTGAAACTTCACACATGTAGGATTTCTACAGTGGGAGCATGTTAGGTAGAAACCTACAATTTTGAAAGCATATTTTCAGGCATTTTGTATCATGGACTTCTGTAAAAAATTCTAGATACCAGTATCTCCTTGTTTCCATGCTACATAAACGTATAATTATTATTGGGACTTGCTCTTTTCACAGTGATTGTTTACACTTGTTGTTTTGTTGATTTAAGAGTGTTCAGTCCCCTGGAAGCCCATTGCGATATCCCTTGGAGCCCTTGGTTTCCTTCTGCTGCTAACTGTCGCAGTGTTGCTGACACAGAGTGAGTAACTGGGATACATCTTCTTTGCCTTTCTAAGCAATGACTTTATACTCTAATTATCCAGCTAACACACTCTGCCCATTGCCCTATATATATAATCAGCGGCGTGCCAGATAGCTCTGTCCTCTTCTTTTACTTACTTACCTATTGTGTTAGCTCTGCAGCTGCTGGGAGCTGCCTTTTTTTTTTTTATATATCATGGCCATGTTCCTTCTAGGAACTTGGTGGTAGTCTGCCTTCTCAGCTCAGATGATTGTGAATTGTAGGTAAATGTTTTGTGAGAAACAGCTGGGCAGAAAAATGATGACTTCTTTTTTCATTTTTTTTTCTCAGTGTATAATGAGGACATGTTTGCTGTAAATTAACTAGATCTGGTCAGAATTCTTAAAGGGTCAGCTTTATTAAATTTCTTCTCATATTAAGTGGAAATCACTCCTAGCCTGTGCTAAATTTTGGATATTATGCTTTCCATCTCGTCCTTTACAAGTTGTAACAATTTCTTCATGTTTCTTAGTTCATATTTTCAAGGTACGAAGTGCTGGTGAATTCTTTAGTTAGGGATTTATTTGTAGGTTGTATGATAAGTGTGATAAAATGAAGGAATTGGAAGGAGAGGTACTTCTACCATAATTTAATTCAGCTGTAGCATTTACTTTCCACTGAAGTTGCTGATAAAGAGAATTCGATGTTTCCATTTCTACAGTTAATTGAAGTATTATTTTCTAAATGTCAAATAGCAATTAAATTAATGTTATGTGTTGTTTGTCAACATGAGGATTTTTCTTTTAACTTAAATTTCAATATTCATTACTTATCAGTGTTTTGAATTATATATGCTATTAATTTTAGCTTTTCAGTATAGTCAAGAAAAGCATGAACTGCAGAAAAATCTAAACAATCTTACTCAAAAGTGCAGCACCACGCAAAATGACAGCTACTTAATTGAAGAAAAATTGAGAAATATGACTACAAAGTACGGTGCCCTCCAATATCAGCTGCAACTAGACACCCTCAACAGAGAAGAGAGCAGATGCTACAGGGAAACCAAGATTGTTTTAGATTGTTCACAGCCCACAGGTATGGAGGGGATATTGAATATACAGAATATCATTATTCTGTATTGTTGAAGTCCAACTAACAGCTTATGATACTAGTGATCTCTGGGTTAATGTCTTTGGGTCCCTTATTTCATGTTAAGGCCTAGAACCCCAGAAATTCCTGCTTGGAATAGAAGAATCTTAAGGTTTCTAGAAATCAGTGGCCTTTCTGGCATCCCTACTGCTCCCATGTGATGAAAAAACAAGTCAGCATCCATGAGAATTCAGGTCATTTTGGTTTATGGGCAAATCTGAGTCTTTAACTTTGTTGATGACAGAACATGGGCGTTTTTAGTAAGAGTATGCTTACTAAATATTTAGGCTAAAATGGACTTAGAGTATTTACATCGATAAAAATATTTGTGTGTGTATATGTTTCTCTCTCTCTCTCTCTCTCTCTCTCTCTCTCTCTCTCTCTCCCTCGCTCTGTGTGTGTGTGTATGTGTGTGTGTGTTTCTTCTGCCTTGCTATCAGAAAGTTGGCCTGTTTGTGACAAAGGGATCTTCCCTGGAGTGCACATGTGAGTTCATCATGGTGTCTACATTAGTGTAACTCTGCCAGTGACACAGTGAATGAGGCTGGAAAGCTGAAAATATCAAGCATTACAAGGAACCTTTCTTAACTTGCATTGTGACTGATTAATTTTAATGACACACTAATCATTCATTATTAAAATTTTTTCAGGATTTAGAGTTTATGAAGGGCTCTTGCATGTAGTCTCACTGTGCTGTGATTGTAGGGGCTTACAATCTTCATTATTCACAGACTAATAATATATTTTATACTGGTACATTTTAAAATATGTGACAGGAAAAACATAAAACTCCAAATATAATTGTCAAGCATTCCAGACTCATCATAAATATGTTATGTATGGTTTTAGAATAATATAACTATTATCTGTAAATGCTAGTATGATCTTGTAATGCTTGTGATTAAAAGACTGAGGCAGGAGGATTGTAAATTTGAAGACAGACTAGGCAGCCTGGCAAATTCAAAGACTGAGATACACAGTGATACCCCTTCAGAGGAAAACAAAGATTGGAGGTAAAATGTATTAATAGAGGGAGGCCATCTCTAGAACCTGACCAAACAAATAATGTTGTTGCTATGTAAATTACACACATTTTGATGTATTCAACTTGATAAGTTTGGGCATGTGACTGTACTCTTGAAGTCAGGAAAGCAGACTACCACCATCAAAAATCTTCTTCACATGTCTACTATGTCTCTTTGGTAAGAGCATTTAACTTGGATCACAGCCCAGATCTAAGGGCGCAGTTGTTAGTGAGGCACCGTGGGCACAGACGTGTTACTCCAGACCGAGAATTCTGTCATCAGTGTAACCGCCTCTGGGATATCTGCTTCCCAGAGCTGGACCGTCTTAGAACTCTCATCTGAATGAAGTCATAAAGTATGATCTGGTGTGCTTTATTTCCCCCTTTTTCCCCTCAAATTTATCCATGCTTCTCTGACAGCCATCCTTGTGGACTTCTGAGAAAGAGGAGACTACAGAGATCCTGCTGTCTCTTTAGGGAAAAATCTGCTCCTAACAGACAATATGTCCTGACCCTGACAGGCAGGCACCAGTCATATGGGAGACTGTTTTTTTTTTTTTAATTTAATTTTGTGTATATATTTATTTATTACAATTTATTCACTTTGTATCCCCACTGCAGCCCCCTCCCTTGTCTCCTCCCAGTCCTATCCACCCTCCTCCTTCTCCCCCTATGCCCTTCTCCCCTCCTCATAGGGGAGGTCCTCTTCCCCTTCTATCTGACACTAACTTATCAGGACTGGCTGCATCATCTTCCTTTGTGGCCTGGCAAGGCTGCACATCTCCCCCCACCAGAGGGAGGTGATAAAAAAGCTGGCCACTGAGTTTGTGGCAGAGACAGCCCCTGTACACCTTACTAGGGAAACCATATGGAAACTGATCAGCCAATGGGCTTCCTTTGAACAGGGGTTCTGGGTCCTCTCCATGTATGGTCCTTGGCTGGAGTATTAGTCTCTGCAGGCCCCCCTGAGCCCAGGTATTTTGGCTTTGTTGTTCTCCTTGTGGAGTTCCTGTCCCCTCCGGGTCTTTCTGTCTCTTTCATAAGGATTCTGGCACTCTGCACAAAGTTTGGCTATGAGTCTCAGAGTCTCAGTATCTTCTTTGATACCCTGGTGGGTAGAGTCTTTCAGAGGCCCTCCTATGGAAGGCTCCTGTCCTGTTGCATCAGAGAGTCTTAATGCCCAATTGGTCACAGGTCAAGATTGCTCTTTGGAGGGACTGGGTATGAGAAATGATTTCATTGTATTGCCCATGCTGACTTAAAACTCACTTTACAGCTCAAGCTAGCCTGGAATTCAGTGCCGAGCCCAGACTGTCCTCAAACTGGATGTGAGCCTTAGCCTATGGAGTACTGGGCTTATAGGCATATGTCATCATGACCAGCTGGATTTATTATCTTTTATAAAATAAATAGTATTCCTTTGTGTGTATGTGCTACATTTTTCTCTATCGATTCATCCACAATGAACATAAGTTTTTTCCATATCTCTATTACAAACAGTGGTGCATATGAGCATAGATGTGCAGCGGTCTCTCAACATTCTCAAATCTCAACTTCTGTGAGATGTGAGGTTTTACATAATTATTGATGTTTAATAAACGTATTGCTAAGATAACAGAATGCCAGAAAATAAAAGGTTTATAACCATTCACCTTCTCTCTTACAGGCAAACATGGTGAAGAACGCTGGTTCTGCTGTGGCATAAAGTGTTATTATTTCATCCCGGACGATAAAGACTGGAGTGGGTGTAAACAGACCTGCCAGGCTTGCAGCTTATCCCTCTTG
The DNA here is from genome assembly GCA_010120015.1 of Rhombomys opimus. Classification (NCBI taxonomy): domain Eukaryota; kingdom Metazoa; phylum Chordata; class Mammalia; order Rodentia; family Muridae; genus Rhombomys; species Rhombomys opimus. The sequence continues at coordinate 876,306 of REGO01000488.1, read as the reverse complement.
AAGATAGATGATGATGATGAACTGGTACCATAGACTCCTCCATACACCTTTATTCTCTTAGACTCTGTCTCTAACTCTTGGAATATGAGATACCGAGCCCAGGCAGGTGCTTTGAAAGAGAGAGCATTAAGCTGTATATGGTTTGCCTATAATGTGAGCAAAACTGTGCAGCAAAAGTCTCTCAGGATGTTTCCTCCTGCTCCTGGCTTAGTGTCAGGATGCAAGTTCTGTTATAGGAGACTTGCTACTAAGGAGACACTTAGGTGTTAGCACTCTCATCCCTTTCTCAGGAATCTGCAAGAGAGTCCTGCAGAAAAGCGTGTTTTCCCTGAGTAAGTTTAACCCTTCGGGGTAGCACATCCTATTAACTGACAGTCATGGTCATAGATTGCCAACTAAACCCAGTCTGGGTTTGCTCTTTGGAACCCTGAAGTGAGACTGCCTTAGATGAGAAATTGGATCACAATAGGGAAAGTAGTTAACCTGTGGTCCTATCTGCAAAAGGGAAATTGTAAGAGAACTGTGGAAGAGAATGGTTTTATCAGTTAACCCATGGTGATTTTCATTGAATCTGTTCATAATATTTACTTCATAATATTCCTATGTTTTAGAAAAGATATCTGTCTTTAGAAATGAGTATGCAAAAATTAAAAAAAAAGCCAAGTGGCCATATGCCCACATTGTCTGTTTATATTTGTTACTGAAGAAATGTCTCCAAATGCGTAGCCAGTGTTTTTCTAGAGAAATGGATCAGCTTGAAACCTTTTTTCATTTAGAACACGATACACAACTTATACACGAATTTAATTCATGTTTGAACAATTAGAGCATAAAATAAATGTTTATGTCAAGTAATAATATAATTTTCTATCTGATACAATAAGCATAGTTAACTTGTTTCACATTCTAAAATATACTCAGTAATTTTTGTAGTCATCATTCTGCTCAGATGTCACATGAAAGACACATTAAACATTTCCAAATATCTCCTGCTCCTCTCCTCAAGTTCTATCACTTCCAAATCAGAACTACAGAAAACCTTCCTCTCTGGACGATGGAGCTCATTGTATAGCATTTCACACAGGATTTTCATCTTAATGATTTTACTTTGAAGACAGGATCTCATTTATGACGAACACTTCCCACATGCTTTTGTTGTTTTCTGAAACATGCTGTTGAATATTTCCATAAAGTGCCAGGCTTATTTAAAGATCCAGGCATGTAATGTGCATTTAGGAATCTGAAGCCAGGAAATTGTGAACTCAAGTTCAGCCATGGCTATACAGTGAAACTTTGTCTAAGAAACAGTCATGAATCATTTCACGAATACAGTATCTCTAGACACCAGAAGCTTTCATTTAAATACTGACATTTGTTGTGATATTAACAAAACTACTAGTGGGAGATCTCTTTAAAACGAACTTGGAGAGACTGAAAGGACATCAGAGAACTGACACAGGAGTAGCTGGGACCAGTTATGGTTGTTCTTTCCTCATCAAACAGACAGAAGTTTTATTTTAAGATGTGTTATTTCCTTTACAGAAGCTCCTCCAGCCCCAGCTTTCTAAAAACAGTTACTGGATTGGACTATCCTATAACACCAAAGGGGAATGGACATGGATTGGGAATGGCCCATCTAAAGTGTGAGTTTCCTGACCCCTCAGTCTCTAGCACTGGTGCAGAGTTGGGAGGATTGTGTGCAGTCTCTTCTCTCTTTTCACACAGCTTTCCTCATTTTCAATTAAGCTTATGGGTGAGGATAAGGTGCATAAGGCAGTGTTTGATCAGGTGTTAGACAGGGAAGAGGAATGGTCTAGAAGCTGGCTGCTGGTGATGTGATACAGCACACTGGTCAGGATTGCGTCTACTAAGATGCACAGGGCACAAGCAAACCAAAAGGCTAAGGTGACATAAAGTGACTGGATCATCCTGACAGAAACAATACGTACGGCTATCTCAGACACACTTGACCTGTTTCAGCAATTAGCTTGTATAAGTGTTTGCTATTTATAAATATAAGAATATGTTAATATATATGTATGTATACATACTTTCCATTTTATGCTACAATGTTGTAGTACAAAATTGTAGGATACAATATTGTATATGCTCTAAGTTGTTTCCTAATCCTCTATAAAACTGTTCATTGATTTTCTTCATTAGTGAAATTTCTTGAAACATCATCCGTATACAGAATGAAACATGATCATCCGTCCCCTGCATGTCCTCTCAAGCTTCCTCTGACTGCAGACTAACGCGTTTCTCTCTAACCCGTCTTGTTAGTTAACTAGTAGGTGCATGGTTTTCAGCCTTCCACTGGAGCAAGAAAACCTACCAGTGGCCGCATCCTCAATATAGAACGGTACTTCCTTTCTCCATCAGTTCCTCACCTGACAAGAGTGATTCATTGAGGTGCTGAGGGCCCTTCCCATCTATGCAGGAGTTTTGGCTGACGTGGTCTTGTGCAGGTCTCCTCTAGTAATCCCGGCTGTTGTGAGTTTGTGAAGGGGCTAGCCATGTCATTTCCAGATAGCTCATTTCACAGAGCTTTTCCCTGTCCATTCACTCGCACTCTTTCTACTTCCTCTTTCCTGATTTTCTCTGAATTTGGGGGTTGGTGTTAGTTGGGGGAGATGATGAGGATGTCCCCATAGGGCCGAACATATTTTCTTTCTCTTCAGCACTTTGATCAGTTCTGCAGCTCTGTACTCATTACTGCCCACTGCTAAAAGAGGCTTCTCTGACAAAAGCAAGCCAGGGTTAAACCCAAATGTCAGAAGTACAATTTGACCACCTGACCACCTAGCAAAGTGATTGTTGTGGGTTCTAACCGAGGGCCTATGACCTTCCCAATTGTGGGCTTTTGGTTTTGATTACAATACCAAGCATGAGTTCCCTCGTGTTGTAAAGGACTTAACTCCATAAGAAAGCAGCTAGTTATCCCGTAACAATGGTACCTCTGGGCACACTTTTCTTTGCATGTCAGCATTGTGGCATGCAGGGTCCTGTTCGGGGTAGGTCCATTCATACTTTTCTTTTTTCTTTCCTGCAGCCTACAAAGCAGTTTCTGACCCTTTGAAAGCTACCCAGGGAAGACGTTTCCTGATTGCTTTGTATCATCTTTCCTTCTCTCTGTCCTGATGTTAAGTGTGTGGTGTCTCTAGCAATAGGACCTTACCATGTAGTTCTGGTGGGTAAGGAGAGCAGAGGCAATAGCCTGTGCCATGTCAGAGACTTCTGCAGACTCCCTGGCAGGTAATTCCTCTGGAGCCATCCCCTGAACTGCGCTTTGATTCTTATTTAATAACTCCTGTTTTCTGCAGTTGTAACTTTTTATAGTTATACTTTGTTTTTTTTGTTAGAATGTATTTTTAGTAGAATCATATTAAATATTATTTTAGTTGGAATGTAATTGATCTGATTTCTCACTTCTAACCCCATCCACCTAAATTCATGTTTTGTTTTGTTTTTCCTCTTTGGCCCCCTAACCAAACAGTGAAAATGGTACAAACAACAACAACAAAGCCAATCGGAGAAAAATGCCAAAAACCAAATAGACACAAGCAAAACCCCAGTCCACCAAAGGGACATGAAGTCTGCACGCTGTTGGTCAGCTGGGCCTCACTAGCTACTGTGTGTCCGTGCAGACTTTTACACATCCTCTGATTTCCTTTAATTCACCCTTGATCCTCTCATGTCCCCTGTCCTGCAGGACTGTGCCCATTCGATCCTTTCATCCTCACAATGCCCACCTCTATTTTCATATCGTATTAGTTATCATCCCCCTGCTTATTTATGTTTTCAAAAATGTGAAATATTAAAATCTCTCCTGTGGGAATTCTGTGCTTAATAATTCTGTCCTTAAATAACTTTGGCAGCTTGCTATTTTTAAGTTGCCTTTTATATAATTTAAAAGGATTGGCTATGCCTGTTTTGTCCTGTCTTTTTTTTTTTTTTCCTGAGAGGATATCAACCATTTTTATTTTATATACTTTGGATTACAATACTAGTGTCTGAAGTTGTATGCTTTGGAGGTAGCGTTTCTGCTGGCTTTTGCTTATGATGTCATTTTCTTTGTGGCATTCACTGAGCTTTTTCCTTCAACAGCTGCAGTTAACTATCTGAGACATGATATCCACAGCAGTAACATTCTCAGAAACCCTTGATTCAGGGTCTGGGAACATGGCAGGTCTGGCTCACTTCTAGTTAAATGCGGCCCTGTCAGGGTGAACAGCTAGGTTCCAAATTTACAGGAAAATAACTTTCTCTCTCTTCTCCAAGCACCCTCTCAAGCAGGCTGTCACAGAGGCAGCCAGAGGATAGACAGCTTTACAAGATGTATTAATATGATTAAATCATGCAGACTAGTGCTATTGTTATTAGTTTTGTTGTGTGAAGAAATAAAAAAAGGATCATTTCACACAGGCTAGCTCTGCTCCTCCTGCCGCCTCCTCCCAAGCAATAGGCTTGCTCCTGCTTTCCAGCATGGCTGGCCACAGAGTTAAGAAATTTGTTCACAGCCTACAGCCCCATAGAGAGCCACACATGGGCAGGTGCTAATGTTTAGAGTGAGCTGCAGGTGCCTGCATCTAGATTGGGAGTTGGGAGATCTTTGTGGAACTTGACTAGGCTACAGAACTGTTCCCTGATGATGGTGGGATTACGAGGGCCAGAAGTGAGATTTGAGTAAGAAAGCCTGGCGGTTAGAAAGTTTCTGTGACCACCACAAGCATTTTCTCCAGTAAGAAGTTGCGATAGATTGTATTCCTGCTTAAAATGTTAGCTTCTGATGAACCTAGTGAGAAGCGGTGAGCCTGACTTGTGTTTCTTGTGTAGAGGTCTATGTGGGCATCACCTGGAGGTAAAGTTAAGAGCACATGGTACATAATATGTGCTTCATGTGTGTCTATGGTTAGTGTCTGCGGGGTCCTCTTTGCACACTGCCTTATTGATTGTACCCGTTATTGTATCTGGCTGGCTAATGTGTATACTCATTCCTAGTGCATCTTTTTCATGTTTTTATTTTTTTAAACTTTTTATTGATTCTTTGTTGTGTTTCATATCATGTATCCCAAACCCACTCATCTCCCCATCCCTTCGTATTTACCTTCTGTACTTTCAACCTCCCCCCCCCAAAAAAATAAAAAATTAAACAAAACAAACCATAGCATAGAAAGCATCTCCTCATGGAAGCTGCAGTGTGTCACAATGTGACCTGCAATATACCCACCCTTGTGCCTACAGAGCTTTGCTTGACTGTTAAAGAGTAACTGGTCTGTTCTGAGGCCTCTGGCTTTTAAAGCTCTATCAATACTGGAGTTCCTCTAGGTTATTCTGTTGTGCTGCGTCATGGAGATCCTACGGCTTTGGATCTGGAGGGCTGGCCCTTTCACACACTCCAGGGGTTGACAGATGAGGTAGATGTCGGGGTGGGCCAACTCAGGATCTTGGTCTGGGTTGTAGCTGAGTTGGTCAGCCCACCAGCTCTTCCATGTCCTCACACCAGAGTGAGCTTTCCAGCACTTCCCCGGCTAGCTCACGCAATGCAATGCCGCAGCCAGCAGGGGGCAGGGTACGCTCCCCTATGCTCCTGCTCTCATGCCCTGCATTCATGCCACCAGAGCCACATAGATGTGCGGCTCAGTCCAGGTCCGGGGCCCACTCCCCTGAGTCCTGCAGCTGGTAAGGGCAGGGCCAGCTCTCCGGCAATCATGACCTTGGAACCACAGGTGACAAGCGGCAAAAGGGAAGGAAAGCATCAACCCCACCTCCCCCACACAAACCACCTCAAGGCAGATGAGTGGCTCTGCCAGCTCTCCCTTGCTCATGCCCTCTGGGAAGTCTCCCCTGCATCTCTGGTCATCTCTGCTGTCCAGGCTAGCTGCAGGGCTCATTCTCCTGAGTGTTGCAGGTGATGAGGGGCAGGTCCAGGTCTCCTGCTCCCAACTGCTGCAGTTGGGTCAGGGGGAGAGTCCTACTGTATCTTACCTCTTCTGTCTATGGACCGCGGGCAGCTTAGCTTTAATTATCTTTCTGTCTGTTTCTATGGTAAATCCAAACACTCTATTTCTCACTGTCTTAAATCCAGGGCTCAAGAAAAGTGATTTTTACCCTTTTGACGTCTCAGCCTATGGAGTTTGGTGGATTTCGTTCTCTGTCTTTTTCTTCTCTGACAAAGATTCTCATCAGACTAGCTTTCTTAAAACTCACCGTTTTGCCCAAGTAATGTGAGCTTTTCACGTGTGTCACCTACATTTATTTCTTCTTGCTCTAAAAAATGCCTTTATTGCAAAAAAGAAGCATCATAGAAAATCAACTTTAGTATAAAATTATCCCTTAGAGATACTGAACATTAATATTACTTGGTGATGAAACTTGGTGTGGAATAGATAAGGAGTTGGACTGAGATTGAGCATTTTGACTTTTATGTATTTATTACATTTATTATATGTTATGTGTTACATATTTAGTATTATAGATCTTATAATATTTATTTATTTTTGTATAAATGTATTCACATATGTGGCCATGTCACAGTGTATGTAGTTAGCAGACAGTTAAAGTCACCTCTTTCTCCTACTGTGTGGTATCTGAGGTTTGAATTCTGATTGTCAAGTTTGGTGGCAATATCTTCTATCCACTGAGCCATGTAACTGGCTCAAGACCTTGTTTTTAAAGGAATTAAAAAAAAAAACAAAAATTTTTTTTAAATAATATACTTATGATTAATTCTATATCCTATATATTTTGGTCGATAAAATGTTTTCAAAATCATGGCCTGCAACAATATAAGCTTCAGACTTAAATAACTACCCATTGTGTGTTTTGTTTCATAGCAATTTGACGGCCATGAAATCATTGCAAACACGTGGAGGCTGTGCAGTTTTCAGTTTTCGAGGCATACATGATGGCGACTGTGCTGGAATCCTCCCCTGTATCTGTGAGAAGAGGTGGGATAAGTTCCCTGGTTCATTGTACACTATGAAGGAAAAATAAAAACGATTTCTTTGTCATCTTTGTTTGTTTTCTGTGATGATTTGTGACTACTTAGTGACTGAATGTTTTAATCACAGTCAGCTGAGCAAATAGGGCAGTGAGCAGGGACTGGATGAAACATTCTTCTGTAATCTGCCTTAACAGAGCAGAAGCCATCTTCCTTCCTACTAAACACAGCAGCCGGTGTCCACAGACTGGACACCCTTTTTTCCAAGCCTGGAGGAATCATTCTTTGTTTTCAGAATGATGCACGGAACCAAACACAGAGCCATGTTAACAGCACACATGCTTCGTCACTTCATCACCCCAAGACAGCACACTACCGTACACCATTTTAATACGCATTGCTCTGCCATCACGATTCAGAACTAGGATGTTGTTATGGGTTTCTGTTTGTTAGCTGGTTGGTTAGTGTTTGTTATTCTCTGGACATAGAAGAATTTATTTTTGAAAAGAATTTATTTGCATTAATATATAAATTTGTATTTGATGAATAGTTACCAGGCTAGTTCAAGAAACTCATACAACCATCCATAGTCCATATGTGTTCTCATTCTGTCTGTCTGTCTGTCTCTCTCATTAGCTGATAAGTTGAAACCCAATAGAAACAATAATATTGATCGAGATCAGCTGGATGCCATGGCTAAGACTCACAACCTTATAGGTACGTGAGTTTGGGTGATACCTAATCTACACAGTAAGTCCAAAGCCACTGTGGGCTACACAGTGACACTCTGTCTCATTAAGCCTAATAATAATAAGGATGGTGGCAGTAATAACAAGCTGTCCATAAATATTCTAGGGACAAACCGTTTCTTTTATATCATCATACTAAAACAATAAAACTCAAGAAATTTGGTATTGACCTAAGAACATATCCTATATCCATATTCATATCTGCCAGTTTTCTGGATCATATATCTACAGATGTTTCCATTCTATCATCAGTGATTACACTTGTAATGTCTTTTCTATCTAAATTGGTTATTGGCTAATTCTGTCTTTGCTTTCTGACTTTGACATTTGAAAAAAAAAAAAACCTCATATTTGACCTTGGAGTGTTATATATAATAAAATGTAAGTCACTATAAGCCATGAGAAATATGAGTTTTTAAAATACGTACGTCTCTTCAAGAATTGTCCAGTCTAGTTTTACGTCAACTTGCAAAAGCTAAAGTCATCTGAGAGGAGGGAATCTCAATTGAGAAAATTCATCAATTTCTGTCTACAGGCAATCTTATGGAGAATTTTCTTAAGCAGAGTTTGATTGGGAGGTCCTAGCTCCCTGAGGGTGATGCTATGTCTGTGCTGGTAATCCTGGGATATATAAAAAAGGAAAAATAAAAAAAAAAAAAGAAAAAAGGCTGAGCAAGTCATGGAAACTTCCAGTAAGCAGCACTCCTGTGTGGCTTCTGCATCTGATGATGCCTCCTGGTTTCTGTCAGGTTTCAGTTTCTGTGGTGATTTATTTCAATTGATAGTCTGTGACCTGGAAGTGAAAGGAAGATAACCCCCCTCCACTTCCTCTGAACTTGCTTTGCTCATAGAGTTTATCACATTACCCTAAATAGCCAAGAATGGGGGCACACACCTTTAATCCTAGAACTTGGAAGGTGGACGAAGGTGGATCTCTGTGAGTTCAAGGCCAGCCTGGTCTACAAATCCAGTTCCAGGACAGCCAAGGCTACACACAGAGAAACCTTGTCTTGAAAAACCAAACAAAAAACCAATCAACCAACAACAAAACAAACAAAACAAAAAAGCCCTAACTAAGATATCCATCAAATCCTAACAGGGCAATTTTTTTTTTTTTTAATTTTACCACCTAAAGTTCTTTTCTGCATCTTGGCCTCCCCAACTGTGCCTGGGCAAGCAGACACATGCTACTTGTACTGTAAATTAGTATGGCTTAGTCCAGACTGTCATCACATTATGCACAGATTTGTGGTTGCATCCAGATATCTCTGTATATTTCATAATAATAATACCTGTTTTTAGATAACTGAAGTTTTTCTGCAGATCATTTTGTTACAAAGCACTTTAAAATTATAGAAATATTCTATATATTTCTTAATGTTTTGACATGTTCGTGTGAACATATGACATATTTCTGATAGTTAACATTTATGAATAAAATTCTCATGCCAATTAATGTGTAAGTCACTGTGTGAACATAGATTTAATTCTCTTTAGTAAACGTCTACAACTCTGATGTCAGAATTCTTATGTTAAATGCAGTTTCATTTAGAAGAAACTTCTAGGATGTTTTGAATAGCTTACATCATCTTACTTTCCCTGCATTATGGGAGAGTTGCCTTTTCCCCTCATCTTTGCCAACATTATCAATGCTTTAAAATTTTATGATTGTGACAAACTGAGGAAATATCACTTCTCTAAGAACTGATGATAATGCCATCTTTTCATGTACTTATTGGTCACTCAAATATTTTCCTTTGTCAAATATCTTTTCATATTTGTTTGCCTCAGCAGATTTACATTTTTATTTATTTTTATTGTATTGTTTAATGTTAATTTAGTTTAGGTATTCAGATAGCTGGTGGCTTTATTCCGTGTAGCTGTACATCCTGGCTTAGTGGCCCCATTTGCCATGAAACACCATCTGGTTCCTTTTGCTGCTCACAAAAGTGTGATCCTTTTCTCGTTTTTTGCTGTGTAAAGTCTGTTGACTTATTTATCATTTTGTAAGACAGTGCTGATCACCTTCTGATTTCTTTTGTGGAAATAAAAACTTGTGCCTAAATGACAGGCTTTGATGAAAGCAAAGCACAGAACACATCATCACCATTCCTTCTATTAAAATAGTCAATATCAGGAGAAAGAAAGGAGCAATCATTCTGTTTGTCACGTGTGCCCACAGTCACTCGATCTTTCTTAGGATAACCAGTCTGAACCTCTTAGAGACCAAAGAACCAAGGAGACACCTAAATACACATATGTATGTACATGTCTTAGTGACTGTTCCATTGCTGTGAAGAGACACCATGTCCACAGCACCTTTTATAAAGGAAAGCATTCAGTTGGGTCATGTTTGCAATTTTGGAGGATTAATCCATTGTCATCATGGCAAGAAGCATGGCAGCATGCAGCCAGACATAGTGCTAGAGAAGTAGCTGAAAGTTCTACATGTGGATCTGCAGGAGAGAGAAAGAGAGAGAGAGGAGGCAGGGAGACTGACTTGGGCTTTTGAAACTCTAAAGCCCATTCCCAGTGGCATTCCCAGTTCAACAAGGCCACACCTACTCCAACAAAGCCACATACAACTTCTGATCTCTCTCAATTATATCACTCCCTCTTGACCAACCATGCAAATATATGAGCCTATGGGGGCCATTCTTATTCCAACTAGTAACCCAAACCAAGACAACATATATAAGCATTTATTAGCTCTGTTCATTTAAAAAGATGAACAATAGCCAACTCACAATGGCGAGTTGAGGATCCATTTATTTACTTGGTCCTTGTCTCTCACTGGAGAAGCTGACAACTCAGTGGTTGCTCAGTCAATAAAACTGGGTGTGTCAGTAGTCCCAGTGTGGCTTTAAGATTAAAAGCTTTAAAAGACCCTTTAAGATTCCTGGAGAGCAGGCAGCTTTTATGATGGAAGCCTGGAAATGCTAGCACTAACACCAGCTGATTTTAATTTGTGGGGAATGAAAATAAAAACCAACCATTAAAAAATGTGCTTAGACTAAAAAGTCAATAAAATGTTAGTTCCATATGGGTACTGGGAATCAAAGGAGGTCCTCTGGGAGAGTAGCCAATGCTCTGAACTGCCTAGCCATATCTCTAGTCCTCTATGTGAATACTATTATTAGGATTATAAACAATGGCAGATATTATTTAAATATCATTCTTTTACACTATGTCTTTACTTAAAATGTTTGAGAGTTAAGGTATAAGTTGAACCATATATCTATTTGATTGTTTTAAGAGCTGTAATTCTCTAAGCTGTAATTCTAGGCTTACTGGAAAATTAGTAAGGATAAAATATCTCATCAAAGTAAGAAAAATACACAATCAACAGCACAAGAATGACATGAGGGCTGGATTCGGTGGCTCACAGTCTGCTATCCTAGATGGAAGGAGGGGATGGAGGAAGACCAGAATTTCCAGGCCTGTCTCAGCTAGATGTCTGCTCTGGGCCACCCTGAACTATATCAAACCACACATCAGGAAAAAAACAAACAAACAAACAAAAAAAAAACAACTTAAAAGAGTGTTTTGATGAGGATGAGCAAAGGCTAAGGAAGCCTCTGAGGAGTGATGGTTAAAGGTTGGTTAGAAGTTAGTAGCAGAAGAGAGAAGCAGGCAGTTCACTTCTGGCCTAATGTATTAGGAGTCTGGCTTGTCATTGCATCATCAGTTCCTCTTCTGTTCCCCAGCCCGTCTCCCATTTCCCTATGGTTGGTTAACCACTGTCACTTTATTTGAAGTGCAATTTAAATGGGTTTCATCAAAATAAGTCAGCAAATTGGAAAGGGTACTATCAAATGAAAGTATAGTTTAGTGAGAGATTTGAACATATTCTGCCAAGGCTTAGTTCCTGGCAACAAACCATAGAAATCGAATAGTCTCTTGCCCCCTTTCTTTTGTTTATTATTATTATCATTGTTTTGCTACCATCATTGTTATTATTATTATTATTTACCATTATTGTTCTATTGGGGTCAAGCCTGGGACTTTGCACATACCAAGCAAGGCCCTCCCCTGAGCTGTACCCCCAACCGCAATGGAGTGTCTGAAATCTTCGGCATGGTTAGAATGTGAAGCTTCACTGTCAATGTGCATAGCAAGAGCTTGGAATGAAGACCTGTTGATGCAAAAAGTAGCTTTCACCCTAAAGGGAATAAAAGATCGTTTATCCTGGAGCCATTTTGAGTGGCCATGACTCCATGTTCCAATGTGGAAGCAGTTTCATAAAGTTTTGTAGTTTTCAGAACCGAGAAAGTCATAAATCAGAGCAAATGCAACATGCAATGGTGGGCACATCAGAGAGGTTGGGTGCAGGAAGCTTTTCTGTAGGTCATCAGATGACATTCTTAGCTTCCGGCTGGTGGAAGTTGGTCGTCAGCTAAGTTCATAGATTGCAAAAAGATTTAATCTATGCATCACAGGATATTAGTTCTGACACAGCAGGCAAAGAATGGCTACTTAGGGGACCAGAGCTAGCCTATGGTAAGGTAATTAGTCCCTGGACCTACAACATTCCAACCTCTCCAATTCACTATGGTTTAATCAGTAAATTGGTGTTTACTGACTCATCTTTTTTCCAGGAATTCTCATCACAATTCCATGGGCAAAGTTTATAAAAGAAAAACTCCCCTTATCTCATCTCTAAAAATTAGTTTCACATCCACTGATAAAGACTATAAATAAACAAGGGGGCATGTGATAATCTATATTAGAGTTCCTCAAATGTGTATCTCCTTTAATCCCACGAATTCATGCGTAAAATGTCTAAGTATGTTCTAAAGTTATTACATGTAATTTTTAAACTAACAAAAACAGAATAATATAAAACAACTTGAATCTTCAGCAGCAAAGGATTATCTAATTTATGCTGTAGTTAAGTGACTAATAATTATTCATGGCTTTAAAAACCTTGAGATCAATATTTATAAAATGTAGAAATGTTTATTATTTATTAGAAAATATCAAACAGAAACATGGTGTAAATTGGTGTGGTGATGTACAACTGTAATCACAGCAGTGAAGAGACTGATTCAAGAGGACTGTGAGTTTGAGGTCAGGCTCTGCTTCACAGTAAGTATGATATGATATAAGAGCTGTAGCAGAAAAACAACAAACACACCAACGAACCAAAGAAACAAAACAGAACACACCAACCAACCAACCAAACAAACAAACAAAAACAGATAAAAAAAAAACCAAAGCCTGAGTTTGTAACACAGTAGAAGAGTGTTTGCTGCGCATGCTCAGCGTCTTAGCTTTGATATCCCAGCATCATGAAAACATCAGAAGTAAAACCACTCCATATGGGATGACATCAATGTTCACAATAGACACGAATAAGAAGCTAGAAGAGTATATAGGAAGCGTTTCATAGTGGAAATGCAAATTCTTTAAAGGTATTCCTAAGACACACTTAGCTGCAAATAACATAGTTCAAAAACAAGAAGGAACTTAAAAAAAAATGTAACATAAGATAAACTTTTCAACCGCCTACTACAAAACCAGGAGCAGAGGAACTGCAGTCCCCTCTTTTCACTCATAGTTTTTCCAAGGACACTGCATTTGCTTTTCCTGCAGGTGTGTTATCTTCTCATTCTTCACATACCAATTATGATCAATTATAGTTTTTTTTTTTTTTTTGGCAGCATCTGGCACAATACGTTGGTTCTTTTCTTTGCTGTTAAAATCAGCTTTCGTTACCCAATTTCCTCTTTTTACTTTGGTCAAGAGGAGGGGCAGAAAAACATGAGCTTGAGTATCGTTCACAGGAGATTCATTTCTGCCATTCTTCTTGGAGCCTCTTAGGGGATACAGGCCAGAAAAGGGCAACTTGTCCCCCAGTTAGGGCATCAGCTCCCTCCACCAGAATCACTTGCTGGTAGAGAAACAGGTAACAGCTGCTTTTATTGTTTTTTTTTTCTATCACATGATCGTATTATGTTAGAGGATTTCAGATGGTGTGACATTGAGAGTGGGATAGGTGGGGAAGCTCTGTTGGTTGTGTTAGGTCTGGTTAGCTCTGGCAGCATGTGAGAACAGGAGCTCAGCACTGGTTAGTTTCTTTCTGAGTATGCTGTAACTTCTGTGTGCTAAAAAATCAAGAGAGGGGATCTATGGAGTTCATTGCTCTTTAAGCAGGTCATATGATGTTTATATGTTATCCGTCTTGCAGAAATCATAGCAGGAGCCAGGTAAGAGGCTGAGTGTATAAAGTACTTGCTGCACAAGCCTGATTGACCACCTGAGTTCAATACTGGGAACCCAAGGGAAGGTGAAATGAGTGGACAGACTTGGTAAAGTTCTTCTCTGGACACAGGTACACTGTGGCCCAGGCACCCCCACACCCAACAGCAATGACAATCAATAATAATTTTTTAAAAATTCTTTAAAAGAAAGACTATTTTTTTCCTCAAGAAATAAGGGAAAATATAAATATTTTCTGAGAACTTCATAAATTAAAAAAAAAAAAACTAAAGAAGAATAAAATTACGTGTCAGCTTGTTGTCCACGTTATCTATTGGCTCTCATCTCAGTTATTAATGAAAGAGGTAAGGTAAGTTACAAATATTTACCATTTAATAACGTATTGATATCTATCCTCAGATCGAATCCTTTATGGGCATTACCTAATGGCTGCGGAGTGGTGGGATTTATTTTCATACAGGTTCCTCTGGCAACATCATATACTAATATGTGACATTCCTTATGTGACGTGATTGTGTACATAGAATGCTTTGAATTAAAACTTCGCGTGGTATCCTGCTATACCCCTCTCTATTGATCCCATCCCACCCCCACAAATGTCCCCTTTCTACTTTCCCGCAGTTAGGCCAGGTTATGTAGCATTTCTGAAGACTTTGAGGCAGGAGCCTCAGATGAGAGAGAACATGTGGATTTATCTTTCTAGGTCTGGGTTATCCTGCTAAGTGGGATCTTTTCTAGTTGCAGCCATTTAGCAGGCCCAGCCCTGGAGAGGAATGTGTAAGCTGTGGCTGGGTGAAGCTGGGCATCTCAGGTGTTTGGGCTTTATAAGTACACCCAAGAGATAGTTATGTGTCTTGGATCACCTATAGTATTAACTTTCAAATATTTGTGTGTTCATCAAAATGAGTAAGTAGTTTTAAACAATTATTTTAATTCTGAGAGCTTTGACTTTTACTTATTTAAATAATGAGTTTAAAAGTTTTTCAATGATTTTTTCAGTAGTCCCAATTTTGCCTACCATTTTTTTATCTGTCAAATATTTGGAACAAACAAGCTGTGTCAATATTACGATGATTTTTTTTAGTAAATTTTAAAATCTTTCCATATTTCCTTATAATAAGTGCTATGATCATTAGAAGTACAAATGACTTTTAACAGAAATCTTCGGAGAGTTCGCCCTTTCAGTGGAAATGAGACCAGGCCCATGTTAGGGAGTTTGGATTCTTAGGGGAGTTAAACAGACGCCACCTCCTCCCACTCCACACTGCAGCATCTCAGGTTCAGGCACCTTCCTAAAGGCGGACATTGTAACTTTTTTCTTTTGAAGCCACTCAAGGCCTGGTTTAACACAGAACATACTTCACATACTCCCATGATGAGAGATGAAGAGATCACTTATGCAACTGTGAGATTTCATAAGTCTTCAGGGTTGCAGAACCCATCGAGGCCTGATGAGACTCAAGGACCCAGAGAGGCTGGCGGCAAAGGTACGTGTTTTAAGTATTTAAATTCACCTGTTTGTATGGCTTGTAAACATTTACCATTTATGCCTTTTAACATTTGAAAACAATATCCTGTTGGCTTCCATTGAAAACTACAGCCCTCTGTTTCATCTGGGCTTGGTGGAGCGCACCCGTGGGAGGGAGATGAATCGGAGAGTAATCATGTACATAACTCTTAAAGTTAATATTAAAAAATAATCAATTTTTAATTAAGTTTTTATATTTTATGTATTAATTACAGTTTATTCATTTTGTATCCCAGCTGTAGCCCCTTCCCTCATTCCCTCCCCACCCCACCTTCCCTCCCTTATCTAAAAAAATGACAATTTTTAAAAGTAAAAAAAAGAAAAAAGAGAGGAAACTATAACCCCATTTCTACTTCTACGTGTTAGCTTGTAAAAAAAGAAACCAAATGGGTGGAGTAGAACAATGGGAGTCCATACATAAAACATTCTAGTCAATTGAGAAGTGAGAAGTGAATATATTCTGTTAAATTTGAGAAACTACCCAGAGAAATTTTCTTCTCTTTTTCTTTTTCTTTTCTTTTCTTTTCTTTTCTTTTCTTTTCTTTTCTTTTCTTTTCTTTTCTTTTCTTTTCTTTTCTTTTCTTTTCTTTTCTTTTCTTTTC
>REGO01000488.1:810047-860252 GCA_010120015.1 Rhombomys opimus | reverse complement strand
CTTTCCTTTCCTTTCCTTTCCTTTCCTTTCCTTTCCTTTCCTTTCCTTTCCTTTCCTTTCCTTTCCTTTCCTTTCCTTTCCTTTTCTTTCTTTCCTTTTTTTCAATCTAATAAAGAAGAATTCTGAAACCTTTAAAAGTAACAAAAGTGTCTAAAGAAACACCAACTGTCCTAGAGAATAAAATCTTAAGTAAATGAAATGTATACATTGAAACAATATTCTCTGGGCCCAGCTTTTTTGGCTCTGTTGCTCTACTTGTGAAGTTCCTGTCCCCATCAGGTCTTTCTGTCTCCCTTTTCTTTCATAAGGATTCTGGCACTCTGCTCAAAGTTTGGCTATGAGTCTCAGTATCTCCTTTGATATCCTGGTGGGTAGAGTATTTCAAAGGTCCCCTGTGGAAGGCTCCTGTCCTGTTTCTTTTCTTCTCCTACTTCTGATGTCTATCCTGTTTGCCCTTCTGAGTGAGGTTTTACCCTCTTCCCTAGGATCCTCCTTGTTGTTTAGCTTCTTTAGGAATATAGCTTTTAGTATGTTTATTCTATATTATATGGCTAATATCTACTTGTAAGTGGGTATATACCATATGTGTCTTTTAGCTTCTGTGTTACCTTACTCAGGATGATCTTTTCTAGTTCCCACCATTTGCCTGTGAATCTCAAGATTTCCTTGTTTTGTTTTTTTGTTTGTTTGTTTGTTTGGTTTTTTTTTTTTTTTACCACCCTAAATGTGCCCGACCTCATCTGATTTCCTTGTTTTTAATTTCTGGGTAATATTCCATTGTACAAATGTACCACACTTTCTCTATCCATTCCTCTGTTGAGGGACATCTGGGTTGTTTCCAGATTCTGGCTAATACAAATAAAGCTGCTATGAACATAGTTGAGCAGATGTCTTTATTGAATGGTGGGGCATCTTTTGGATATAAAGCTGGACCCAGGGGGGCCTGCAGAGTCCAATACTCCAACTAAGGACCATGCATGGAGAGGACCTAGACCTCCTGCTCAGAGGAAGCCCATAGACTGCTCAGTTTCCAAGTGTGTTCCCTAGAAATGGGGGCATGGGCTGTCCCTGACGTGAACTCAGTGGCCGGCTTTTTTATCACCTCTGCCCAGCCTTGCCAGGCCGCAGATAAAGACAATGCAGCCAGCTCTGATGAGACCCTATAAGCTAGGGTCAGATAGAAGGGGAGGAGGACCTCCCCTATCAGGAAACTAGCGGAAGGGCATAGGTGGAGAAGAGGGACAGTGGGTAGGACTGGGAGGGGATGAGGGAGGGGGCTAGAGTGGGGATACAAAGTGAATACACTGTAATTAATTAATTAATTAAAAAAGAAAATTCTTCAGTCAAAAGAGAAAAAAAAAAAACAGAGTGAACTACTATAGAGAAGTGACAAAAAAAATACTCTCTCTTGCAGAAGGTGTTTTAATTGTCTTAGATATGTCCAACATCTAATGCAACAAGGCAGGAACAGTTGTCGATCAGGGGAGGACGTCTCTTTCTACAAAAAAAGTTGCAGAGGAAGCGAGAGGGTAGTAGGGGTGGGAATGAGTAAACCAGACTGTGTGTTTCTGAAAAATGTCAAAAAAAATTACATTAATTAATGAAAAAGAGGAAATCTCACTTTTTCTATTCTTATTTATTTCTGATTACTCTGAGCACACTGTCACAGCTGAACTCCAAGCTAAAAGCTTTTTCTTCTTTGATGTAGTGATAATCAGAGACATGAGTTTCAGATTCCAAACACTTTAGACACACAAAAATTATCTAGTATTCTCTAGAGAAAAATAGAACTTATGAAAAAAATAAAGTTGACATCTAGGCCTCTTTTAGGACAGGGCTGAACACTGGTCAGAGCCAGGACAGTCATGGTTCCTACCAGTCTCAGGAGTATCCATCGCTCTTTCCTTCATCTCCATTCATCTCTCTTGGTGGACCCCACACTCCAGTTTGGGGTCTGGTACTTGGACTGTATCTGTGTCTCCAGAGTTTCTGAAGGATGCGCTTTTTATGCTATAGAGCTGGTTGAAGGTCAGATACCTGTCGCCTGCCATCCAGTCCCTATGCCCAGTCAGGAGGATTCAGAATACAAGGCCAAAGGTGAAACTATCAAAACCCTGTAAAACTTCACACGTGTAGGATTTGTACAGCACATGCATTTTGGGCAGAAATCTACAATGTTAAAAGCACATTTCTATCAGGGATTTCTGTAACATTTTTAGAGACCCTTGAAGGCCTCGACACAGTCAGGAGGACAGACTCTCATCAGATAAAGCTCCTCTGTGTGCCTCATTTAACAGAGCCCTTTGTTTCCATGCTATGCAAAATTATAATTAGTATTGGGTTGTGCTCTTTTCACAGCGATGATTTTCTTGCTTTGTTTTGTTGACTTAAGGGTGTTCATTCCCCTGGAAGCCCATTGTGATACCACTCGGAGTCCTTTGTTCTCTTCTGCTGGTAACTGTCGTAGTGTTGCTGACACACAGTGAGTAACTGGGGTACAGCTCCTGTGCCTTTCTGCCTAAGTAATGGCTTTAGTTAGACACTAATTATGCAGTTAACACACTCTGTCCCGACTGTAAGCAGGGAATGTGCCAGATAGCACTGGGCTTCGGGATGTGTTCTCCCTGATACAGCAGTGTCGTGTTGTATTACATAACTGTTTCTGTTAGCTCTGGAGCTGTTGAGAGCTGCCTTGTTCTGTCTCACAGCCATGTTCCTCTTGGGGACTTGGTGATAGTCTGCATTCT
The DNA here is from genome assembly GCA_010120015.1 of Rhombomys opimus. Classification (NCBI taxonomy): domain Eukaryota; kingdom Metazoa; phylum Chordata; class Mammalia; order Rodentia; family Muridae; genus Rhombomys; species Rhombomys opimus. Next base: position 857,505 of record REGO01000488.1, on the reverse strand, counting down.
GACCTTTGGTCACTGTGAATCTTAGGTAAACATTCCATGAGGAACAGCTGTATAAAAGAAAAGACTTTCTTTTCATTTCCCGCATTGTGTATTGTGGGCATGGTTAGGTGAAAGACTTCATCTGTACAGGGACATTAAAGTTTAAGCTTTATTGGATTTCTTCACATTTTTACAGGAAATCACTCCCTGGCTATGCTAAAACATAGGTGCATATGTGGATCTTTTGCAGTCCATCCACCTCCACAAGAACTGTGCCATTTTATAATATTTTTTAGTTCAAATTTTTATGGTGTGTTAAGTATCCACTGATTATTTTTTTTAGATATTTATTTGTAAGTTTGTGCTATGAAAAACAAAGCAATTGGAAATTACTTCACCATAAATATTATTCCACAATAATTTTATTCAGTTGTGTTATTTTTTCTTTACCTATACAAGAAAGTTGATATTTCCATTTCTGTAGTCAATTAATTGAGGTATTTATTTCTAAATGTTAAAGCACCAATTACAGTGATGAAAAGTGTTCGCTGTCTACATGAAGCTTTTTTCCTAATTTTAAATTTCAAAATTTACTGCTTATGAACATTTTGGTATTATATCTGCTGCTAATTTTAGTTTTTCAGTATCATCAAGAAAAACATAAGCTGCAGAAAACTCTAAGCAACCTCCATTATAACTACAGCACCGTGCAAAATGACAACAACTTAAAGGAAGCGAGGCTGAAAAATAAGTCTAGAGAGTGTGATGCTCTCAAAGATCAGCTGGACTTCCTCACCGGAGAACGAAACAGATGCTCTGGGGAAATCAAGATTGTTCTAGATTGTTCACAGTACAGAGGTATGGAGGGGACTGTGAATTCAGAATTTCGTTATTTTGTATTTTTCTTCTCTAGAAGCTTTGAAGTCCAGTCAGCAGCTCACAATTCTGATGATCTCTGGGTTAATAGTTTGGGGTTTCCTTATCTCTTGTAGGGGCCTAGAAAATTGGAAATCCCTTACTAGATTAGGAGACTCTTATAGTTTTTGGAACTCAATGGCAGTTCTGGCTTCCCTACTGTTCCCAAGATATGGACTCACAAGTCAGCACAGTTGACAATTCAGGTCCTTGTAGTTTTATGGGAAAATCTGAGTTTCCACCTTTGTTACTGACAGAATATGGAAGTTTTTAGTGAAAGCATATCTACCAAATTTTTAGGCTAAGGTGTAGTTACAGCATTTACATGGACACAGTCATAGAAATAATTGTGAGCATACCCTTGAAGGCCTCGACACAGTCAGGAGGACAGACTCTCATCAGATAAAGCTCCTCTGTGTGCCTCATTTAACAGAGCCCACAGCACACTCCAAGTGCAAAGTAGCATATGGGCCCCTGTGAACACAGTGCATTACTGCAGATCCAAGTTCTGTCCTTCAATTAACTGCCTCTGAGTAGCAAGTTCTCGTCCCCTTCCCCTCAGGCCCTGGGAGCTCACAAGTTCCTGCTTCTTAGCGTTGGGCTGTGTTAAAAATCTCATTGGTGGAGTCAGAAAGGACAGTGTGAGCCTGGTTTGTTTCGCTTTGCACAGTATCCTCAAGTTCATCCATGTTGGTCACATAGGTCAGCATCTCTCTTTGGGAGCTTGGGTGTGAGGCATGGTTTCATTCTGTAGCCCAGGCTGTATCACTAAGGCTGGCATAGAAGTCACCACTTAGCCTAGGCTGGCCTCAAACTGGTGGTGATTCTCCTGCCTCACTTTTTGGTTATAGTTAGAAGTAATCAGGCCCAGGCAATTTATTTCTTTTTAAAGGATAACTAGTAATCTTCTGAGTGCATGTGCTACATTTTCTCTACTGAATCATCCACAAAGAACACTCAGGTTGTTTCCATGTCTCCACTGTGATAAACAATGCTGCCTAGTGCACTGGTGTTCAGGGGCCTCTCAGCATTCTAGAATCTCAGCTTCTGAGAGCTGCGAGTTTTTATGTAGTTACAGATGTTCCATAGCTACATTGCTCTGATAACAAAATAACAGAAAATAAGAAGGTTAGTCATTCACCTTTCCTGTTGTAGGCAAACGTGTTGAAGGACACTGGTTCTGCTGTGGCATAAAATGTTATTTTATCATCATGGAAAAAAAACGCTGGAGTGGATGTACACAGACCTGCCAGGATTGCAGATTATCCCTCTTGAAGATAGATGATGACAGTGAAATGGTACAGTAGACAGTTACTTATCCCTTTATTTTCTTAGCCTCTGTCTCTAGCTCTAGGACAGTGAGATAATAAACCCTGGCTTTTTTTTTTTTGAAAAAGAGACCTTTATGGTTGTCTATTGTTTTCCTGTAATGTGAGCAACACTGTGTAGTAAGAATGTCCTAGGCGACTCCCTCCTGATCCAGGACACGGGGTCTATTAAGAGGAGATTTGTTACTGCAGAGACAGTGTGTCCTTCAGTCTTCTCCCTTTCTAGGGGGTCTGCAAGAAAGTTCCTCAGGGAAGCCTGGCTTTCCCTGATGGAGCTTACCCCTCTGGTATAGCACATCTTGTGACTGACATTTCTTATCTACACGGAGTGCTCAATAAATCCCCAGAAGCTACTGTCTCACATTTGTTCTTTGGAACCAAGAAGTGAGACTGTCAGAGATGAGTAACTGGATGACAACAGAGAAAGTAGTTGCCTTCTGGGACTAACTGGAAAATGGAAATGATATGAAAATCATGGAAATGAGTGGTATTACCAGTTACCCTCATGGTGGTTTTCACTGAAACCGTCTGTAATATTTACTTCCTATTTTTCATATATTTTCTAAAAAGATATCTATCTTTAGAAATGAATACTGAAAAGAAAATAAGGTTGCCAATATGGTGATATTTTCTGTTTAAGTTATTCCAAAAAAAACTCTTCAAATATAGAGACTATTTTTTTCTAGCGAAATTATTACAAGATTATCTTGAAAACTTTGTTACTCAGAACATGGTTCAATATGTGTATATCAATTTAATACATATTTAAACAACAACATAAAATGATTTTAATGTCAAATAATAATATAATCTTCCATTTGAAACAGCATGCATAATAAAATTTAAACCCATATTTTAAAATGTATTTAGTAACCTAAATAGACATCATGTCACTCAGATGTCTCATGTAAGACACTCTAAATACCACCAAATATCTGTCCATCTCCTCCTCAAGTTCTGTCACTTCTGGGTCTTAACAAGAGAAAGGCTTTCTCTCTGCAACATGGAGCTTTAATGCATAGATTTTCACAGAGGATTTTTTTTATCTTATAAATTTTCTTTGATGAAAGGACACTACACACATATGAACACTTTTGTATGCTTTCGTAGTCTTTGAACAAGTTGAATAATTTGAAATTTGAAATAGTTTCACATTTGAACAATTTCACCGAGTTTCAGAAATTGTTTAATGATCCATGTATGCGGTGTGCATTTATGAGCCTTAAGGTGGAATATTGTGAGATCAAGCATAGCCTTGTTTGCATAGTGAGACTTGCTCTGAGAAACACAGTCACAAATCATGTCATGAACCCAGCCTCTCAGGCTACCCGAGGTTTTGTTTTTAAATAACGTATTAAAGTGACATCAGTTTGATATCCGTAGGCTTCTAGTGGGGAGTCCCTTCAGGAAATGAGCATGGTGGAACCTAGCTTTGGGAGGACAGGACATAGGAATGCTGGGGCTGTTTCCTGGTTGATCTTTTCTCATCAAACAAACAGAAACTTTATCATAAAGGTATATTGTTGCCTCCACAGAGGTTCCTTCAGCTCCAGATTTATCCAGACAATTATTGGATTGGATTATCATATGTTTGGAAAGAATGGACATGGATTGACAATGGCCCATCTAAACTGTGAGTTTCTGGAACCCTTCACACTGGGGCAGGGGTGGTGAGGATTGTGTGCAAAGGCTTTTTTCCCCATTCACATTGTTTCCTCATTTTTTATGGGCTCATGGTAAGAACAAGATGCATACGGCAGTGTCTCAGCAAGTGTTAGACAGGGAAGATGTATGATCAAGGCGCTGACCAAAAGTGGCTTAATTCTGCGTATATCTCAGGATTGTGTGTGCCAGAATGCACAAGGCACAATCAAATCAATGGCTCAAGATGATGTAAAGTGACTAAATCATCATGACAGATACAATGAGGACGAGTATCTCAAATACTCATATGACATTTTTACTGTAGTTTGCTTATATAATTGCTTGTTATTTATAAATATAAGAACATATTTACACACACACATACACTCTATCTATCTATCTATCTATCTATCTATCTATCTATCTATCTATCTATCTATCTTCTTTCCATTTCAGGGTGTTGTGTTGTATAAACTCCAAGTTTTATGTTTATTTATAATCTTGTAGAAAAATGTTGACTGACTACCTTATCAATAATATTTCTTTTTCTTGAGTATCTTATATATATAAAGTATAATCATATTGTCCCTTACTACCCTCAAAATTTCCTCTGCATCAGCTCTAACATATGCCCTGCTGTTAAAAACAAACAAACAAACACACTCTCAATCTCGTAATTTTACCAATAAAGACTTAGGATCCAGATTTTGGGGTGAAAATCTACAACTCAGAGAGGGAGAGAAAGCACTCAGCTGATCATCCTATTCAGCCAACATCATCCCATAAGGAAAAAGCTGAAAACTAAAAGCTAAAAGCCAACATCTTCATAGCTCAGCTGACAGCTGAAGAGGAAGAAGCCAAAAGCCATTTCTTCTTCTCCACTCTGTCTTAAATACTCTTTTCTCAATATCCCTCACTTCTGTTTAATCCCTCCCAGGTGGTTTCTTTCTCTGCCTCTTGACCTAGGTATTTAGCTCTTGGAGTAAAGGTGTGTGCTAGGACTACAGCACCCACAACTAGAAACAGGGTTTTACAGTTCACAGTCTCAGGGTTCACAATGAATCAAATATCCTGCAACAGTGCCCCTCTAACTCATGTCTTCTTAATTAACTGGATGTAGACCATCCACTGGAGCAAGAAAACCCACCATTGGCCACGCCTTCGGTAAAGAATGAATCTTCCTTTTCTAGCAGCTGTCGCTTACCAATAGTGATTTCTTAGGTTGGAGAGAACCCTTCTTCATCTTTGCAGAAATTTCAACTTGTCTAGAAGGCTGCATTTCACAGAGCTTTTCTCCTTCTCTGGTTTTTACATTCTTTCTGTTTCTTCTTTCTTGATATTCCCTGAGTCTTGCTGGTGGTTTGGAGGGGAGGGGATTACTGTAGATGCTTCCTTTGGAGCTAAGCACATATTCTCTTCTTCTAAGCCCTTGGACCAATTCTGCCTCACTCCACAGACCACCACCCAATGTAAAAAGAAGCTTCTCTGATGGAGGATGAGAGCAGCACAGGCCTATGCCATAAATATGAATATTGAAAATGCAATTTGAACACTAGGCCACTTAGCAAAGTGATTGTAGCAAAGGGACGGTAGGGCTTATGACCTCCATAATCATGGACTTTTGATTTAGATTACATCACCAAACATGATTTTTCTTATGTGGTAAAGGCCTCAATTCCAATAAGAAAGAAGGTGTTTTTCCTATAACATGTGTACCACTGGGCATAGCTTGCCAAGCAGGTCAGTGTTGTGCAGGTCACTGCAGATTCCAGTGCTGGGTTAAGACAAATCATATCTTCTTCTGCCCTGCAGCCTGCAAAGCACCTTCGGACCCTTTGAGAGTCAGCCCAGGGGAGGATGTTTCCTGATTGACTTGAGACTGATTTCTCTATGTTCCAACATCCAACTGTGTGGTGTCTTTGGCAGTAGGATCTTACCGTGTAGTTATGATGGAAACCAAAGGCAGTGGCAAAAGCCTGTGCTGTGTTCATGATCTCTGTGGTCTCTCTTACTAGTAACTCCTCAGGATAACTCCTCAGGATGTATCCCCTACCTTGGACCTTGATTTTCTTTTAGTAACTTATATCTTCTGTGATTGAAACTCTTTTTTTAAAGTTAAAAATTTTTAATTTTAATTTAATTTGATTTTTAATTACACTTTACTTACTTTGTATCCTCCCCCCCCAGTTCCCTCCCTTCTACCCTCCCGACCTTTCCCTTCCTCCTCTTTTTCTACGTATGCCCCTCCCCAAGTCCACTGGTAGGGGGCTTCTACTTTTCTTTTTTTTTTTTTTTTTGGCTGATGAAATCACAAAACTTTAACGTAAACAGCTGGTCAGGTTCTTCTTGGTAGGCCAGTCCAGTGTGTTTCACATCCATGTGCACAAGGGATTGCCAAGAAGGTATGGAAACTGCTTCCTAAACTATTGGGACTGATAAATCTTCCTCCCCCAAATATCGTGTAAACCTGGTTTTGTCAGCATTATAAAGGTAGAGAAACACTGCTGTATACTATTTCTAGACCATTTTTAAAGTGACAGAATTGCAAAAAGTGGACAATGATTTAGTGGTTGACAGAGTTTAAGAGGGGGTATGGTTGGCAAGGAATTGGGTGTAGCCCCAAAGGGGCAGCAGGATGGACCCTGTTCTGATGGCAATCTGCAGCTTGACAGCATGAGCAGCAATCTCAAAGTCAAGATATTGCACTGTAGCTCAGGACTGATGACCATTGGTGGCAAAGTGAGCAAAGTGCTTTGGCTTTCTCTAGATTATGTCTTACATAATTGAGAACTGAGTTATGTTTTAAGTTTACTTTTTAAAAGGTTGGGACCAGAAGAAATCCTAGCATCCCTGATACCAACCATCAAGCTTGAAGGCCAAGTGCACGAGCCCTCAGGAACGACAGAAGCAAGCATCCTGGTTCCAAGATTTACTAAGCTTCTCAGGGAACTAGAATGGACATAATCCTTTGATAAGCCCACTTCTCCAAGGTGTCCACATTGGACAAGAGAGGTGCTCCATGGAAGCCCGTGTGTCCATCTGAGGTGCAGGCCAATCAGCTTATGTCAGAGGCAGTCCCTCTTCCCATTACTATGGAACCCACTTGGACACTGAACTGCCATGGGCTACATCTGTGCAGGGGTTCTAGGTTATCTTCATGCATGGTACTTGGTTGGAGTATGAGTCTCAGGAAGGACCCCTTTGTTCAAAGTTTTGGTTCTGTTGCTCTCCTTGTGGAGTTCCTGTCCTCCAGATCTTATTATTTCCCAATTCATTCATAAGATTCCCTGCATTCTGCCCAAAGTTTGGCGATGAGTCTCAACATCTGGTTGATTTTTATCTCTGAAATTACATGTTTTCCTAGAATATATTTTGATCAAATTTCCCTTCCCCCTAAATACTCCTGGTTCCTCCCACCTTCCTACCCACTCAACTTCATGTAATTTTTCTCTCTCTCCCAAAAAGAACAAGACAAAAATAGAAAAATAAATCAAGCAAGCAAGGAAACAAACAAAAATCCCAGTAAGACAGAAAATTTCCCCAAAGCAAGCAAGGATACAAACAAAGAAACAAACAAACAAACAAACTCTAAACCACCAAGAAAACATGGAGCTTGTTTTGTTTTGGTCATCCAATAACTAGTCAATTACTAACTAGTCAATTACTAACAATTAGCTGGTTTACATAAAGCCTTTTATATATCCTTAGTTTGGCTAATCCATTCTTTACTCTCTCCTGTCCCTTATTTTCCAGTACTCATCCACATTTGCCCTTTAATCCTCAAAATCCTCCCTCTGCCTTCTTATCATATATTTATCATTTTTTCTTATTATTCATATTTTCAGAAATACAATTTTTAAAAAAAAATCCCCTAATACTTCTGTGTTTGTCTTTAATAAGTTTGCTTGGTAGTTGAATTTTAAGTTGATTTTCATATCATTTAAAAATTAATTTAATTTTCATTACTTTTGTTGTTATTTTGAGATAGGGATTCATGTCACCCAGGCTGCCCTTGAACTCCTGGTACTCCTGTCTCTATCTCTCTGGTGTTTGGACTACAGGCAAGTATGTCTTTCCTGATTTTTATCCCTTAAACGATGTCAGTAATAACTATTTTACATCTTTTAGATGGTAACCCTACTGTCTGTATTTTTGTGGGTTTCATGTACTGTTCCTGCTCTCTTATGTTCATGATGTCATTTTCCTGTGGTAGTCACTGAGTTTCGTCCTCAGCAGCTGCAGAAACTCTCTGAGGCATGGTATCCACAGAGATAACTTCCTCAGGAACCTTTCATTCAGTGCTTGTTGTCCTGGCAGGTCTGGGTTGCTTCTTTCAATGTGGGTGTGGACAGCGAGGTTCCAAATAGGCAGGAAAATAACTTCCTTTCTTTCCTCTGATGACACTCTCAAGCAGGCTGTCCCAGAGGTGGCCAGAGGACAGACAGCCTTATAAGATATGCTAACATATTCTAATCAGTACTGATATTGATTTAGTTTTTTTGCTATGAAGTATCATTTTATACAGACTATCCCTAGTCTTCCTGGCTTTATATCCCAAGCACTGAGATTTCTGGTATTTGCCATCATGAACTGGCCACAAGTTAACAACTTTCTTTATAGCCTACGGCATCATACAGAGTCAGAGATGGGCAGGGGTAACATTTAGTGAGGTGCCAGGAGCTGACTATGCTACAGAACTATTCCTGGATGGTGGTGCTGATTGTATGGCCAGATCTGAGGCTTCACTGAGGAAACTCAGTGGTTAGGTTCCTGTGGCCACCACAAGCATTTTCTCCAGTGAGCAGATGCAGAAGCTTGAACACCTGCTTACAGGGTAGGATTCTAATAAACCGTGTGAGCAGCTGTGAGCCTAAACTTGTGTTTCTTGGGTAGAGCTGAGGAGGCCATCACTATGGTGGGTAAAGTGAAGATCTCACGATGCAGAATATGTGCTTCATGTGTATCTGTGAACAGTTAGTGTCTGCTGGATCCTGTTCCTCTTTGCCCATGTTCAACACTCATGATTTATTGGTTGCACTCATGATCCTATCTCATGCCTGGTTAAGGTGTATACTCATTCCTGCTGTATCTCTCCTCTCCTGTCTGTGACCAATGGGTCATTTGCTTTCACTTATCTTCCTTTGTTTTTTCTGTAGTAAATCTAAATGCTCCATTTCTCCCTGGTTTAAATGCAAGATTAAGGAAAGGTGAACTTTTGTTAAACTTTATGTCTCTGCCATTTCTACCTCCATGGAGTCTGGTGGATATCATTCTCTTTCTGGTGTTTTTTGACATAGATTCTCATCAGATTAGCCTGTTTCAAGCTCACTGTTATTTCCCAAACCTACCTTGAATTCCTGATCCTCCAAGAATCATATTTAGTATTTGAATAACCATTTCATAAAGCTTTACTATTCATCTTGCCCTATTAGGAGAGAGACTGTCTGCCATGCTCTGCTGATCCCCTGAAGTCTCTAAGAATCCTGAATGTTCAGAAGTGCATTGAATAAGGCTTTAATTATCAGTTAATATTTAACCAGGGTCTCCCTACATCCACTAATCTGACCTGGTTTATAATCCTTCTAACTCAGCCTCCCAAATGGTGAGGTTAGAGGCCTGCCTCACCTTTCCTACTGTTTTATTTTTAATCAATGTTTTAAATTAATTTTTTTTCTGGGAAGGTAGTTGTGGCATTAACACACGATTCTGCAGAGATGGCAGCTGTGTTACATGCAGGGAAGTCAGCGGATCATCGTGTTTCAGTGAAGTCCCATTAGCTCTGAGGTGGGGGAAGAGAGAGGAGATCAACAACAGCAGTCGCATGCTTTCTTCTGTGCTTGAATTTTAAACCTTTCTTTTCTCCTTAAAACAGGGGCATATCAGACCTTGTCCGTGTACCACATAACGTATTTTTAACTGTCTTTATTGCAGAAAACATTAAAGGAAACCCATTTTAACATAAAATTATCCCTTAGCAATACTGAAAATTAATTTAACTTGCTAATGAGTAAAAGAGGAGGTAAGTTTTGATTAAAAGACCATCTTTATTTCATTTATTTTTGTGTGTTATGCATACACATTTGCACGTACATTACACAGCACCAGTAGTCACAGGAGAGTTAAAGAATTATTACTCTTCTACTGTGTGGGGTCTCAAGTCTGAACTCAGGTTGTCCGGTTTGGTGGTGGTACACACCACCACCTGACCCCTGTTACTGGCCCAAGATCATTTTTATGGGTTTCGAGAAAATGAGTATCTTTTTTTGGTATGCTTATGATTAATTCCATACTCCGTACAATTTTTGTCAATAAACCTTGCTTTAAACATCTTGTCCTTCATCAATATAAACTTCAAATTGAAATAACTGCCCGTTATAGTTTTTGAGTGATTTAACAGTAGTGAAATCTCTATGTAAGACGAGAGACAGTGCGTTTTTCAGTTTCACAGACACAGATAGTGAGGACTGTGGTAAAGCCCACTCCTGTGTCTTTGATAAGACAATAGACAAATTCCCTGGTTCAGTGTGCAGTGTGGAGGACAGGTAAAAAGTCAATGTCTTGTCATCTTTGTTGGTGGCCTGTGATGATTTGTGAAAACTTAGTGACCAAATATTTTCACTGCAGGACTCAGTCCATTGTGCAAATAGAGTGCAAACAGGGTGATAAGCTGGAAGGGAAGAAATGCTCCTCTGAAAGTTGACTTAACCCAGCAGGAGCCGTCTTTCTTCCTGGTACACCGAGCAGCTTGTGTCTGTAGAATGGATGCCTTTGCTCCAAGCACTGAGCAAACTCTCTCTGTTTCCCAGATGACAAGAGCTCACTGTGATAAACAGCACATGCTTCATCATCACGAAGATAAAGCATTTTACTATCTCATTGCTCTCACAGTACACTTAAGAACTAGGAAACTGTGGGGCTCAGCTGGCAGGTGACAAACTCAACTACAATCTGGGCCCAGAGCCTGCGTTTTGAGTCAGTCCACCTCAACATCTACCCCATCCTTGAGCCCCGGCAGCATGTAAAGCAGCCAGTCGTGCATAACCAGAGCCGCAAGATCACTATGACTCTGGCAACCAAAGTTTATCCTTCCCTCCCCAAGTTGCTTTGATCAGGGTGTTTCGTCATAGCAACAGAAACCCCAAAATCCAAACAGGGTCATTTTGTTACCTTCCAAAGTTTTTCCTGCTCCTTGCCCCTCACCTGGCCCTGGGAAAGCAGACATGTGCTCTTTTCTATTATCAATGAGTATGGCCTAGTCCAAAGTATCGTATATTATGCATAGATTTGTGATTGGCTTTGTATTTCTCTGCTTCTTTCACTGTTAGAATTATTATCATTATTGCTTTTTAGCTAAATAAAGCTCTTTTTCACAGACCAACAGTTCATTCTTCTTGCTATAAAGCATTTTTAAATTACACAAATATTCCATAATACTTCTCCAATCACATGTGAGCATGTGGTGTGTTTCTAGTTTTGACAGTTATTAACGTTGTCATGTCAATTCATGTGCATGTCACTGTGTGAATACACATTTCATTTCTTTTAGTAATTATCTTTTGTGAACAGCCAGTGTCTGCTGAGATCTTTCTTCCTTTGCCCACGGTCAGCATACACGCATAATTTTCTGACTGTCCCCATGAGCATGTCTCATGGCTGACTAATGTAAATATTTATTGCTAAGGTACCCTACCTGTTCTGTCTATGTTCTGTCTACAAGCCACTTTGTTTCATTTTTCTTCCTTGTTTCTTTTACATTCTGTATATTTAAATATTCTATTTCTTCCCATCTTAAATCCAAGATTCAAAGAAAGTGTTTTATTTTAGTAAGGACTGATCCCTTTCAGATCTCAGTCTTATGTGGGTTTCATGGATTTCATTTTCTTTCTTTACCTTTTGGACAGAGTTTCATTATCCCAGACTAGCCTCAAATTCCCTATATATTTTGAAGGTTAGCCTTGAACTGTGATCCTTCTACTTGCATGTCCCACTGTGAATGTGCCCACTATGGCTGGCTGGATTCATTTTTGAGGATCTCCATTTGGTGTGCATTATTTAGTCAGCTTCCTCTAACTATTAGGGGACAATGATTCGAGTGCTTCCCTGACTGTCAGAGGTTCGTTCCCGTTGCTGCGTTCCCGTTCCTGCTAACACTGCAGTCTCAGTAGAAATCTGATTTTTGTTTCTTTATACAGAAAGATATTAAGTATTAATTAATGACTATATGACTTCTGGTTTTGCTACATAGTCCAGGCTGGCCCCGAACACACAGTCCTTCTATTACAGTCCTTCTATTTCAGCCTATATGCTAAAATGCTCTGTGTTTTAATTTAATTTTTATTTTACAACATTTAATATTTTAACAGAAGATAAACTGTGGCCTAATACAGCATCCTGCAGAAATCAGAGCAGTACCACATACAGGGAATTCAGGAGACTACCGTGTTTCACAGAAGACCCATTACCTATGAGGTGGAGAAGGAAGAAAGGGAAAACAGTCCAAAACATGAGTTACAGCCTTCATCTCTGATTGTATTTCTAATATTCCCTTTCTCCCTAAAAGACAAGAGTATAAGGCCTTGTTCTGTGTGCCACACACATCTGTTTTTACTTTTACTCTAGCATTTTTATTGATAAAGTATAAATGGGAAAGCAGATGTAGCATGAGATAATTTCTTGGAAATACAGATTTTTCAATCTGTTTTACCCTCTGACCAAACATTGTGAGTGTGAAGTAAGATGGAGATTTTGTTGTGATCAAGAGACCATTTCTGTTTAATGGGCTTAGAGAAAAGAAAACATTTTTTTTATGAACTTATGATTAATCGTTCTATATTCTGTATACGTTGGCCAATAGGATCCTTAAAGTCATGACATTTCAGTGAATGTTCTACATTAAACAGTTGCCCATTGTTGTTTTTTCTCTTCAGTGACTTGAACATATTGAATTACGATGGTAAGATCGGAAAATGTGTATTTTTATCTAAAACAAGACTAGAGGTTGAGGGATGTGAAAAATCCTACCCCTGCATTTGTGAGAAGAGACTGGATAAATTCCATGATTCGCTCTCTAAGAATACTTAAAGGTAAACATGAATTGTGCTGATCCTCATTTCTTTCCTGCAATAATTTGTGACTCCTTACAAACAAATGTTTTGATCACAGGACCTCGTCTGCTGTGCCGAGATACAAGCTGGCAGAGGTTGGGAATGTCTTCTGGAATCTGACTTCATAGAGCAGAGTCTGTCTTCCTTCCTTGTGGAGACAGTATAGATCTTCTCTGATGCATGGACGCCCCATAGGACTGAGGAATACGCTGTAGCTCTTTACTTAAATTCCCATAGAACTTAATAAAGAACCTTAATAAACAACTTGACTATCTCATTAATAGAATAAATCATCTTAATTGAAAACACAATTAAACCTAGAAATAGTTGTAGGCCCCGATTTATCATTTGTTCACTGATTACTGTTTTGTGTTGGTTTGTTTTTTGTTTCATGTAGTTTTCCTCATTGTTATATTTTTTTTTTTGCCAGAAAACTATAATTTCAAATTTGATAAACAGTTGCAAGGATAGTTCAAGGATCCTGAATATCTTTTAAACAAGACATCAGTTGTCCTTCCCACCCCTCTTTAACCCATCTACGATAAGGTGAGGCCTTTTAGAGATGGTGGCAATAACTGAAGTTGGCTAGAAGTCGTGGCTTGCTTACCCTTCTAACCTTGGCAATTGGGAGGCTAAGATGGAATTGCTGAATAGATGAGTGCAGTGAGAGCCTGTGTCATAGAACCAAACCAACCAAACAAAATCGAGATGCAAATGTTTCTAAATATTTTCCAGGGACAACACTCTTATCTTATACATCCATGCCCAAATGATCCAACTCAGAACATTTAGTATTGACACAGTGATTTGTTCTAATTCAAGATCCTTGTACCTATCCTCTCACCGGATAATGTCAATTTAAGTATTTCCTCCACACTCAGGTTTACATACATTCAATGCAGATGTCATTTAGTGTCCTTTGGTCCTGAATAGTTTTCATGATTTCTGGTGGTTTGTTTTTGGTGATGATGTTTTGTTTGTTTGTTTGTTTGTTTGTTCTGAGACAGGATTTCTCTGTGTTACCCTAGCTGTCCTGGAACTCTGTCTGTAGAAGAGGCTCACTTAGAACTCATATATTCACCTGTCTCTGCTTCTGCCTCCTGAGTGCTGAGATTAAAGGCACGAGACATCACACATGGCTTGTGGTTTTGGTTTTTTACCTTGATGTTTTGTAAATCAACTTCTGGAGTAAGACTATGTATGTAAAAACACACATTGTTGGAAATATGGCCATTTGGAGAGATACTAGTCTTCGAGAGCTTGAATCTTGCTATATAGACAAGACTACCATCAAACTCATAGAGACTCACCTGCCTTTGCCTCCCAAGTGCTGGGATTAAGGCCATGTGCTACCATGCCTAGCTAAGAAATCGGGGCTTCAATAAATTAGTACACCTCTTATTCTCTATCAAATTCAAACTGCATTTCCATCTCCTCTCAGACTTTTACTTGTTCCTGGCAGTGCTCTCTTATGCAATAAATTAGTAATATTTTTTACAACTTTGTATCTGCCTTCTTTCTGCTCAACAAGCTTTGAGTATTAATCCACAACTCCTCCTTTTTAAAAATAATGTTTTACTAATTTTTTGATAATTTCTTTTTTTGTAAATATATTTTATTTATTTATTATTAATTATACTTTATTCATTTTGTATCCCCCCATAAGCCCCTCCCTCCTCCCCTCCCGGTCCCACCCTCCCCCCCCTTCTTCATGCATGCATTCCCCTCCCCAAATTTCATACCATGTATTTTAATCATATTTATTTCCACTTGTCCAACTCCTTCCAGTTCACTCCCACCTCCCTATCCACTCAACTACCTTTTTACCTTTTCTTTTTAAAAAACCCAGCACGTTTATTTGTGTTGTCCATCTACTTTGTGTGGGGGCCTGCCCTGGAATTGGTTCATTGAAAATATTAACAACATTTGCAAACCTTTGGCCAAAGAGGAAGGAAGAAGAGAGCCACCATGGCTTAGCAAGGGAGGAGCACATGGCTGGCAGGGATGGATGTACCAGCACAGATGAGATAACAAGCAAATATTTATGGAATTATGAATGGGAGGCAGCCTGGAATGGAGCTAGGAGGTTAAGGTAGTTTAGAGGCTTAATATTTGCCTTGCCCCAGGTAAAATAAGGCTGTTCTGAAATCTATCAAGTATCTGTGTATTTTATTGAGTAATTGTTTAGTTATTACTGTTTACAAAACATTTTACTTGGTACTTAAATCATACTGGAAAGGAAACCACAAATCTTTCCTTGGAATCTTAAAATTCAAGGAATAGAATTTTCTGGAAATGATAGAATATATCTCAATAGGTACAGTGGTTGACTGAGATTCAGTAAAACTAAAACAAAACTGAATAGTTATAAGGCAAGGTGAAGATATGAATATTTGGGTCACGATTCTGGTGCTTGGAGAACTCAAGAGGGAGGGGGTTAGCTCCACTGAAACATGGGACATTGCCAGGGAAGATTCCTCAAGAAATGCATGTGATTGGGGTTGGGAAAACATGGAAAAGGTGCATCTTATTTGACATAGACTACAATAGAGTCAGGCCAAGCCCTTTGCTAGTATGAAGATGAAAATATTGACAGCTGTATTCAGTTACGCTTGGACCCATATTGCTATTCCCCATTCCCGCTGTGTTGTCTTTGGCTGTCCCCAGTGATCCCAGTAGCTTTCTTTTGCTGGATCTTCATGTGTTCCCTACCTCATAAATGTTTCCTATATCAACAGCCAGACATCCTGGTACAAACACTGAAAGAAACTGTCATGTTTTTTTATTGCCCTGGGAAGCTTTGAAACATCTTACATATGAAAAGTCTTATTTGTAATTACTTTTACTGACATAGTTTCAGAAGTTATTTACTATATCAAAGAAAATGAAAAAAAAACATACTTTCAATGAAGAAAACTTAGAAGATAGACTGAGGATAAATTTGAGTCAAATTCTACTTTAATGATTGATTTAATGTTAAAATTTCCCACAGGACTCATTTTTTTTGTTAAATAATTGGTAGAAGTTTGACTTACTTTCAAATATGTGTGTGCATATATTACACACCACACGTGTTTATGAAAAGATTATTTTTTAATTTTGTGGTTTTGTTTTTTGAGACAGGATTTTGCTATGTATCCCAGATTACTTCAAACTCTTGATCTTCTTGCCACTATCCCCTGAGTGGTGAAATTCAGTCATGGGCCACCACAGCCAGCATAAAAACTCACCTCTCCTATGGCAGCTTTCCTTGCACTCAACCATCATCTTCAGCAATAATCTGTCTCTATAAATCTGTTTTGACCTATATAATAGTTGGTTTTAAAAAATAAATAATGCTATTCTTTTCATTATCTTTTTTTTCTGTCTGCTTTGTTATCCAATATGCACTCACTTTAATGTGTCACAAATCTTGACTTATAGGCTTTTACTTTTTCAGATGTGCTGTTACCTGTCTAGTAGCTATTCTCAGAGCTCTTTGTTAAATTCTTTGCTCCATTTGGGCTATTTGCCTCATGGCAGTTTGTTTCATATGGGGTGAGTGGATGAGGTTGAAGGAGAGTGAGGAAGAGAGAGATGAGAGTGAAGGAAAGAGAATAATAATAATAATAATAATAATAATAATAGGAGGAGGAGGAGGAAAACCTTCAGTATCACAGTACTGGACAGAGAATCACACAGTGACATAAATGCCAAGAGTGCTATAATCATGATTGGTGGTGCTGTTTTAGAAGTTGCCAACAATGATTAACTACCGTACATCTTATAAAGGGAGGATAATAACACATATCATTCTTTGGTCAGGACTTTTAATGATACATTCACCCTCAGTAAACTGTAAAGTGATTGAGTAGAAATCCCACCATGTGGAACGTGCTTCAGGAATCCAGGTGGAATAGTTGAGTTAACGAACACCACGTGATGCCGTTTGTAACTTGGCTTTAAATGGCTTTCAAAAATTGTTGAATTCACATAAGAAGTGTGTCTTTTGAACTTGTGAAATCTCCACAATTTGTCACTTTTGTGTTAAATTTGTTCAAGATAGCATTAGATTTTATGACTTTTGCACAATGGCCACCAAAAGACAGCCAGTAATTTCCATAAACTCAAGGCTCAGAAATCTCACTGGTGAGAATTAATAAATATACTCTCAGATGCTGCAACTGGAAATCGCACAACATTACTAATATAATACACGTAAACTTATCAAAAATATATTAGTACTTTAAAAAAGATAAGTAAATAAGTATGATTCCCTATGAAATCCATCTTCAGAATATAACATGTATGACAAAATTCCTGTAATTTCCACTCTTAATATCTGCTATATTGCCAAATACCAGATAAAGGCTGTGCCCAACAATAAAGTTTAAGAGTATTTAATAGAGTTAATTACAGTGTTTATGCCCATAATCCCTTTGCCGGGAAGCTGTGACTGGAGGATCATCGTGAGTTTGAGGCACACTTGTGCTACTGAGTGAGATCCTATCTCAAAAAGCCAAAACCAGGCCAGCCATGATATCACACATCTTTTAATCCCAGCATTTCGGAGGCAGAGGCAGGCAGATTCCTGAGTTCATTGCCAGCTTATTCTACAGAGCAAGGTCCAGGACAGCCAGGGCTACACAAAGAAACCCTGCATTGAAAAAAACAAAACCAACATGGAGACTGAGCTGCCTATCAGCTACATCTGAGCAGGTGGCCTAGGTCCTCTCCATGCATGGTCCTTGGTTGGTGCATCACTCTCTGCAGGGCCCTCTTGGGATCAGATTTTTCAAGCTTTGTTGGTCTCCTTATGGAGCTCCTATCTCCTCTGGGTCCTTCTGTCCCCTTTGTCTTCCATAAGACTCTGTGCTCTGCTGAAAGTTTGGCTGTGAGTCTCAGAATTGCCTTCGTTCCCTTGTTAGGTAGAACCTTTCAGAGGACCTCTATGGTTGGCTCCGGTCCTGTTCCCTCTCTTTCCTTGCTTCATGTGTCTATCCTGTTTTCCATGCTGAATGAGATTTAAGCACCCTCCCTAGGGTCCTCCTGCTCAGATGTAGCTGATAGGCTGCTCAGTGTCCATGTGGGTTTCCTAGTAAGGAGTGCAGTGGCTGCTTTTGTCAAGAACTCGGTCACCTGCTCTTTGATCACTTTCCCCTGGTAATATGGCCTTGCCAGACCACAGAGGAAGAGGATACAGGCAGTCCTGACCAGACTTGATAAGCTAGGGTCAGATGCCAGCAGAGGAGAACTCCCCCTTTCAGTGGACTAGGGGAAAGGGATTAGGGGGAAGAGGAAGGGAGAGTAGGACCAAGAGGAGATGAGGGAGGGAGCTACGATTGGGATATAATAAGTTGTAAAAAAATAAAATAAAAATAAATTAAAATTATAAATCAAAAAAAGAAAAATCAAAACCAAAAAACAAACAATCAAAAAATTCAAACTCAAGAAAACAACAGTAGAAAAACAACAAAGAAACACAAAAAAGTAAAAACCCAACCAACTGAAAAAACAAAAACAACATTTGATATACTTATAAAATTGATAAGGATGAAGATGTAAAATAAGTAGTCAATACTTTGGTAAAAGCTTCTATTCAAACTGGGAAGTCGGTACAAATTGGTTTGACTCAGCTTCAGAGGATGAAATGTGGGTGACAGCATCAAGAATGACCCAAGGCTAATAATATCTGAAGAGCTGATAAAAATGAACGGAATCAGTTATTTTCTTTCAGTAAAACACATTATCATATCAATAACTCACATAATATAAAATATAAAATCAAGCCTTTGTATTTTAAAAATACTGAAGACTCCCTTTGAAATTATTTTTTCTTTTTCTTTTTTTATTAAATTTATTTATTTTTTATATTAATCACAGGTTATTTACTTTGCATCCCAGCCGTAGTCCCCTCCCTCATTCCCTCCCAATCCCCCCTCCCTCCCTCAACTCCTCCCTGCCCCTTTCCAAGTCCACTAATAGGGGAGGACCTCCTCCCCTTCCATCTGACCCTAGCTTATCAAGTCTCTTCAGGACTGGCTGCAATGTCCTCTTCTGTGAGCTAGCAAGGCTGCTCTTCCTTCGGGAAGGGGGGGGGGGATCAAAGAGCTCGCCGTTGAGTTCATGTCAGAAATAGTCCCTGTTTCCGTATTAGAGAACCTATTTGGACACTGAGCTACCATGGGCTATATACGAGCAGGGGTTCTAGATTATATCCACACATGGTCTTTGGTTGGAGAAACAGTCTCATGAAAGACCCCTGTGCCCTCATATATTTGGTCCTTGTGGTGCTCCTGTACTCTCCAGGTCTTATTTTTTTTTTTAAAGCCAATAACTCTTGTACCTATGCACTATGTATTTTAAATTAACTAATTAATCTTTATGTGTATATATATTTTGCCTGCCTATGTGTGTGTGTGTGTGTGTGTGTTACATGTGTTCACTAACTGTGGAGGCCCGAAGAGTATGTCAGACCCCTAGAACTGGAGTTCTTAGCTGCCAGGTGGTGTGGAGAACCCAGATTCTCTGAAAGAGTAGCCAGTGTGCCCTTAACTGCCGTGTTCCTTGGAATGAAAATGGCCCCAAAGACTCACACATTTGACTTCTGGTTCCCAGGTGTTAGAAGTGTTTGGGAAGAATTAGGAGGTGTGGCCTTGTTAGAGGGAGTGATTGATGGTGGGGAGGGCTTTTGATTTCAAAAGCCCATTCTATTTCCAGTTAGCTCTCTCTGCCTTGTGCTTGAGGATCAAATGTAATTCCTCTGGCACCATGCTTGCTGCCATGCTCCCTGCCATGCTGGTCATGGACTCTAACCCTCTGGAACTATAAGCCCTTAATTTAAATGTTTCCTTTTATATGTTCCCTTGGTCACAGAGCCTTGTCACAGCACTAGAAAAGTCACAAAGAAAACTGCTAAGCTGTCCCTCCCTTTCTCAACAGCACTGTAGTTTTAATAGACTCGCTAGTGCTGTACCAAATTCTTCCATGAGTGTTACAGTGAACATTTGTGGGAATCTACACAGAAGGATACCAATTTGAATCATTTCAAGGATTTAACATAAGATTTCAATAAATATTATGTACTACCTCTCAAAATTTCAAACCTTTACTAATGAGTGGATAAAAGAAGAAAAGAGATGTCATTACAAGGGTCATCTTGCCTCTTCTGTGAAAAGTTCTCTACCCTGGGTGTGACATCTACAGTGTAGAGCCTGAGTCTGTGGCTTCCTGTGTGGTTTAACATAAATGTCTTAAGTCACAGCAGAGGCTTCTTTTCCTTTGTTGGGCTAACCTCTCAGAAAAGATCTGGTCTATTTTTATATCTTATCTTTATAAAATCAATGTGTACAAAGTTTTCCAATGTCCTCTCAGTTCTTGTGATAGTGGGGAGTTGGCATAGACGAGACATAAGCTGTTTAGAAACCATCATCAGTTGTTTAACTACAACATGTCATGTTTTTCCTACTGCTTTGAATACACTTTGAGAAAGAACCTGCTCAATTGTTACTGGGATCTCATTCCCAGCTCTGCTTATATCTCTGGTTTTTGTGATCTTTTGTTGAATGAATTCAGATGAGACAGAGTGTAGTTAGAAACAGGCAATGTTGAGTGCAAAATAAAATGGGGAGCTTTTAAGGGTGTGAGCTGCAATGAACAGAGGAGCCATTACAGTGAACACTCTTACCATGTGAGGACACTCACTAAATCACAGCCAACCTATCAGGGACCACTCTCCTATAAAAAGCATGTGTAGGTCAGAGGACAACTTCCAAGAGTCAGTTTCCTCGTGGAACGGTGGGGTCCCAGTATCAAGTCTCTAGGGCAGTCTTTAGGCCTAAATAAAGCCTTTAGGCCAGTGAGTCTTATTGTTCCTAATGTTGTGACCCTTTTATATAACTGCTCATGTTGTGGAGACACCTCAACTATAAAATTATTTCATTTCTACTTCATAACTGTATCTTTGCTACTGTTATGAATATTAATGTAAATATATGATATGCAAGACATGTGATATTTACATCAAAGCAGTTGGGAAATATAGGTTGAGAAATACTGATTTTAGGCTGAGCCATCTTGGCCTCCCTGAAGGAACGAAATTTCCATAGAACACTTCCATTTAGTTGCATTTTGATATTGCCAAAGGGACAGAGTGCATAATTCTTACAATCCTTGCAGAAATACACCTAGCAGATCTTGTCCAGGGGGAATGTGTCGATTATAGGAAAGGTTTCAACAAGCTCCCAAGAGCTGTTATCAGATAAGTGTGACTCCCAGAAGTATATAGATTAAAAATGAAACTACAGAATGAATCGTTTTGCTCTTAGATAGATGCCAAAACGCACTGAGGTATTTGTTTTCCACTCATGAGAAGTGTTGGCCACTATCTGTGAAATTGTGGGTGTTACCACATTAAAGGCTACACTGCCATGTAGAAGAGTTTGGCAGCAGGCTATAATTGTCTCATATCTTTTCAAAAGTTCCCTCATTTTACAGAATTAATATTATACATTATTTATTCCAACTCTTAAACATTATTAGTCCCACATAAAGTCACTGTAAATATTGTTGAAATAGTTTGCATGTTTTTTTTTTTTTTAAATCAAATCTTTAAGTTTAGTGTGTGTTATACCTTTATTGCATCTCTAAATCCAGACCAGGCACATACCAACTACCTAAAAGCTACGAGTGACCAGAAGCCACCATGTTGGATAAACAGCTTAGGTGGTGGTCTGACTCAGTTTATGCCTACACTTTATTTATGCAGATTAGTTATGGCGAAAGGGTTCTATAGATGTCTCATGAAGCACTATACCTTCTCGTGTATCTCAGTGCACAAGCTATTTTTCATAACTTTAAGTCTATGGTTTACATGCAATCATATATAATTTTTTGAGGTAGGATCTTTCTCTGTACCTTCTGGCTGTCCTGGAAATCACTGTGGAAACCAGGCTGGCTTTGAACTCACAGAGAACCACCTGCCTCTGCCTTCCTAGTACTGAGATTAAAGGCATGCATCATAACCCTAAGCCCCAAATCATATTTTTATTATACTTAGTTTTTCTTTGCAAATTTTATAGATAAAGAGTTCCCTTACTTTTTAAACTCACTACTCTATTCTTATTCTGAACTGCTTGCAGTGTCCCTAACAGCCTCCTTATTCAGAACTGCTTGATCTTATCTTACTGTAGGAAAGAGAAACGCCACCTGCAGAAGATATTGACATTCGGGTTCAGAGATCTGGACACTTAGATCTCTGGCCAGGCTACTCCTCAGGGGAGGGCTGCCATAACAGACGCCATCTTTGACCAAGGTCCAACCCCAGTCCTTAGGCATTACTTGGACACTGAGAAAATGAGTTCTTCGTGGAGTACCCAAAGGTGGGAATGTAAACAGTTCTCTTGAAAAAGGATTCAGTTGTTTTTGTTTTCTGTGTATGAATATCTTGTCTGCGTACTTATATATATATATATATATATATAAATAAATATACATATATATATGTATATAAATATACATATATATGCACTACATGTAGACCTGCTGTCCTCAGAGACCAGACAAGGGTACCAGACCCCAGGGATTTGCCTCCTAGATGAGTCTAAATCCCACCAAGTTCATAGTTTATTTCGCTGAATATAGAAAACAGGTGGATTTTGTTTTTGAAGGATTTCTTAAATTCAACTCCTAAAATACCGCTGCTCTCACGACCTGCTATGGTGTGACCTGTGACTGACTTCTACCTTTAAATGCTACAAAAGCAACATGCATTCTTTGGAAATCACGCTTCAAATTTTGAATTTTGGCTCTTTCTTTGGCCAAAACCACACAATTGTATTACTGAAGATTCGCTTCAGTCCTTGAGTGAGGCGGCCTAAATTTAGGAAACTTCCTGTGAGCACTTCCCCAAAGAATGAAACAGCAAAAAGGAAGGAATAGAAGATTGCAATAAGGTGGAAGAACAGAAGACTGCAAGACAGGCCTTGAAAGCCCACAGTGAATACAGCAGTACGTGAGCCCGGTGCCTGAAATCTTTTGTTGTTGTTGTAGTCGTTGTTTGTTTGTTTCTGGGCTTTTTACTGAGGTGAGCATGGAAACTCCTCTGCTCAGGATCACGTGAGTCTTGCATGTGAAAGTTGAACCTTCACTTCCGCGGGCCAATTACCCACTTTCCATCGCCTTAGTTTGACTCAGACATCAGTTAAAGGCTATTTTGTGCGGCCGACCACATTTCCTACTCCAAGCACCCACGTAGCTTTTGTTTGATGGAGGCCTGGGAAAGTGCAGTTAATTGTATTTACTGCTATTAGTTTAAAAGTCAGCTTTGTGGGCAGTTCAGGACCCCAAGCTACTGTTCTGTTTCATGTTGAGCAAAGCTGTTTGAGAATTGCCTGACTTTTAACATCTGAACGTTTGAAGCTGCATCTTTAAGGAGCGCTTGGCCTGGATCTTCCTCTCTTTTTATTTTAAATCTTATTTTAATTTTTATTATACTTTTATTATATATAAAATCATATATATATATATGTATGTATACATACACCCATACACACTCTATCTATCTATCTATCTATCTATCTATCTATCTATCTATCTATCTATCTATCTATCTATCTTTACTCCAGTGCATATACACGTATTATTCTAACACACACACAAACATTATTCTATGACTTCAATTTTTGTGTTTTTATATGATTCATGATGGTACATTCAGATGGGTCTATGTATCTATTATCTCTTGTGATTTTTCTTTGGCTTTTTTTTTTTTTTACTATTTGTTTTCTTCTATTCTTTCTCTTATAGCCACCATTTGCCTTATCTCTGCTGATTATACCAATCACATTGATTTAGCCGTATCCTACCGTCATCCTTCCACGTTCTGATTATATATTCTATCATGAGTATTCATTCATGTTTTATTTATTTATTCATCGGTATTCACCTAGAAGATGACTTTAACAACCTTTGTCATTATTGCATTTAATTTCATTTACGTTTTTTATTTTAAAATGGACTAGGCTAGTTGTATGCAAAATGATCAAATGCATATTTTTTAAAAGAAAAATGAAAGTTGACATAGAAAAAGAGTTTAGTCTTTGATCCATTGGACTTTAGTTTTGTGCAGGGATAAATATGGATCTGTTTTCATTTTTCTCCATATAGATATCCAGTTGGACCAGCACCATTTGTTGAAGATGCTGTCTTTTTTTCCATTGAATGCTTTTAGCTTATTTGTCAAAAATCAAGTATCCATAGGTGTGTGGGTTTATTTCTGGGTCTTCTATTTGGTTCCATTGATCCTCCTTTCTGTTTCTATGCCATTACCATGCAGTTTTTATTACCATTGCTCTGTAGTACAGCTTGAGATCAGGGATGGAGATACCTCCAGAGGATCTGTTCTTGTACAGGATCATTTTGGAGATTCTGGGTTTTTTGTTTCTCCATATGAGGCTGAGAATCTTTCTTTCAAGGTCTGTAAAGAACTGAGTTGGTATTTTGATGGGAATTGCATTGAATCTGTAGATTGCTTTTGGCAGGATGGCCATTTTCACTATGTTAATCCTACCAATCCATGAGCACGGGAGATCTTTCCATCTTCTGATATCTTCTTCAATTTCTTTCTTTAGAGATTTGAAGTTTTTTTTCAAACAGGTCTTTCACTTGCTTATTGCCACCATCTCTAAAAGGCCTCACCTTAGCGTAGATGGGTTAAAGAGGGGTGGGAAGGACAACTGATGTCTTGTTTAAAAGATATTCAGGATCCTTGAACTATCCTTGCAACTGTTTATCAAATTTGAAATTATAGTTTTCAGGCAAAAAAAAATTTATAACAATGAATGAGGAAAACATCTACATGAAACAAAGAACAAACCAACACAAAATAGTAATCAGCGAACAAATGAGAAATCAGAGCCTAAAACTATATTCTAGGCCATGATTGTGCTTTCAATTGAGATGATTTATTCTATTAATAATGAAATGTTCAGGCTGTTTATTAAGGTTCTTTATTAAGTTCTATGGGGATTTAAGTAACCAGCTACAGCGTATTCCTCAGTCCTACGGAGCGTCCATGCATCAGAGAAGGTCTATACTGTCTCCACAAGGAAGGAAGACAGACTCTGCTCTGTGAAGTCAGATTCCAGAAGACACTCCCAGCCTCTGCCAGCTTGTATCTCGGCACAGCAGACGAGGTCCTGTGATCAAAACATTTGTTTGTAAGGAGTCACAAGTTATTACAGGAAAGAAATGAGGATCAGCACAATTCATGTTTACCTTTAAGTATTCTTAGAGAGGGAATCATGGAATTTATCCAGTCTCTTCTCACAAATGCAGGGGTAGGATCTCCCACATTCCTCAATCTCTAGTCTTGTTTTAGATAAAAATACACATCTTCCGATCTTACCGTCGTAACTCGGTATGTTCAAATCACTGAAGAGCAAAAACAACAATGGGCAACTGTTTAATGTAGAACATTCACTGAAATGTCATGATTTTAAGGATCCTATTGGCCAATGTATACAGAATATAGAACGATTAATCATAAGTTCATCACCAAAATGTTTTCTTTTCTCTAAGCCCATTAAACAGAAATGGTCTCTTGATCACAACAAAATCTCCATCTTACTTCACACTCACATTTTTGGTCAGCAGGTAAAGCAAATTTTCAGTATTTCCAAGAAATTATTTCACACTACACATCTGCTTTCCCATTTATACTTTATCAATAAAAATGCTAGAGTAAAAGTAAAAACAGATGTGTGTGGCACACAGAACAAGGCCTTATAGTCTTGTGTTTTAGGGAGAAAGGGAATATTAGAAATATAATCAGAGATGAAGGTTGTAACTCATGTTTTGGACTGTTTTCCCTTTCTTCCTTCTCCACATCATAGCTAATGGGTCTTCAGTGAAACACGGTAATCTCCTGAATTCCCTGTATGCAGTACAGCTCTGATTTCTGCTGGATGCTGTACTAAAGCCCACAGTTTATCTTCTGTTAAAATATAAATGTTGTAAAATAAAAATTAAATTAAAACACAGAGCATTTTAGCATATAGGCTGAAATAGAAGGACTGTGTGTTCTGGGCCAGCCTGGGCTACATAGCAAAACCAGAAGTCATATAGTAATTAATTAACACTTAATATCTTTCTGTATAAACAAACAAAAATCAGATTTCTACTGAGACTGGAGTGTTAGCAGGAACGGGAACGCAGGAACAGGAATGAACCTCTGACAGTCAGGGAAGCACTAGAATCATTGTCCCGGAATAGTTAGAGGAAGCTGACTAAATAATGCACAATGAATCCAGCCATCCATAGTGGGCACAATCACAGGCCCAGTATTTGGGACATGCAAGTAGAAGGATCACAGTTCAAGGCTAACCTTCAAAATGTATAGGGAGTTTGAGGCTGGTCTGTGTTAATGAAACTCTGTCCAAAAGGTAAAGAAAATGAAATCCACGAAACCCACATGAGACTGAAATCTGAAAGGGATCAGTCTTTAGCAAAATAAAACACTTTCTTTGAATCTTGGATTTAAGATGGGAGAAATAGAATATTTAAATACGCAGAATGTAAAAGAAACAAGGAAGAAAAATGAAACAAAGTGGCTTGTAGACAGAACATAGACAGAACAGGTAGGATATCTTAGCAATAAATATTTGACATGCTCATGGGAACAGTCAGAAAATTATGTGTGTATGCTGACCATGGGCGAAGGAAGAAAGATCTCAGCAGACACTGGCTGTTCTCAAAAGATGATTACTAAAAGAAATGAAATGTGTTCACACAGTGACATGCACAGGAATTGACATGACAACTTTCATAACTGTCAAAACTAGAAACACACCACGTGCTCGCATGTGAGTGGAGAAGTATTGTGGAATATTTGTGTAATTCGAAAGTGCTTTACAGCAAGAAGAATGAACTGTTGGTCTGTGAAAAAGAGCTTTAGTTAGCTAAAAACCAATGATGATGATAATTCTAACAGTGAAAGAAGCAGAGAAATACAAAGCCAATCACAAATCTATGCATAATATACGATACTTTGGACTAGGCCCTACTCATGATAATAGAAAAGAGCACATGTCTGCTTTCCCAGGGCCAGGGGAGGGGCAAGGAGCAGAAAAAACTTTGGAAGGTAACAAAATGACCCTGTTTGGATTTGGGGGTTTCTGTTGCTATGGAAACACCCTGATCAAAGCAACTTGGGGAGGGAAGGATAACCTTTGGTTGCCAGAGTCATAGTGATCTTGCGGCTCTGGTTATGCATGACTGGCTGCTTTACATGCTGCCGGAGCTCAAGGATGGGGTAGATGTTGAGGTGGACTGACTCAAAATGCAGGCTCTGGGCCCAGATTGTAGTTGAGTTTGTCACCTGCCAGCTGAGTCCCACGGTTTCCTAGTTCTTAAGTGTACTGTGAGAGCAATGAGATAGTAAAATGCTTTATCTTTGTGATGACGAAGCATGTGCCGTTTATCACAGTGAGCTCTTGTCACCAGAGAGATAGAGACAGGTGTGAAAGGAGTTCAAGGGCAGCCTGGGTGACATGAATCCCTATCTCAAAATAACAACAAAAGTAATGAAAATTAAATTCATTGATAGAAAAATCAACTTAAAATTCAACTACTAAACAAACTTATCAAGACAAACACAGGAGTATTAGGGCATTTTTTTAAAAATTGTATTTTTGAAAATATTAATGATAAGAAAAATGATAAATATATGATAGGAAGCTAGAAGAAGGATTTTGAGAATTAAAGGGCAAAAGCGGTTAAGTACCGGAAAATAAGGGTCAGGAGAGAATAAAGGATGGATTAGCCAAAACTAAGGATGCATAAAAGGCTTTATAGAAACCAGCTAGTTGTTAGTAATTGACTAGTTAGTAATTGACTAGTTAGCGGTTGACCAACACAAAACAAGCTCCATGTTTGCTTTGTGGTTTAGAATTTTTTGTTTGTTTGTTTCTTTGTTTGTGTCCTTGCTTGCTTTGGGGAAATTTTCTGTCTTACTGAGGTTTTTGTTTGTTTCCTTGCATGCTTGATTTTATTTTCTCTTTTTGTCTTGTTCTTCTTTGGGGGGGGGGAAATAACATGAAGTGGAGTGGGCAGGAAGGTGAGGAGGAACCAGGAGTCTTTAGGGGGAAGGGAAACCTGATCAAAATATATTCTCCGAAAACATGTAATTTAAGAGATAAATATTTTAACTTTAAAAAAGAGTTACAATCACAGAAGATTACTAAAAGAAAATCAAGGTGCAAGGTAGGGGATACATCCTGAGGAGTTACTAGTAAGAGAGACCACAGAGATCATGAACACAGCACAGGCTTTTGCCACTGCCTTTGGTTTCCATCATAACTACACGGTAAGATCCTACTGCCAAAGACACCACACAGTTGGATGTTGGAACATAGAGAAATCAGTCTCAAGTCAATCAGGAAACATCCTCCCCTGGGCTGACTCTCAAAGGGTCCGAAGGTGCTTTGCAGGCTGCAGGGCAGAAGAAGATATGATTTGTCTTAACCCAGCACTGGAATCTGCAGTGTGCACAACACTGACCTGCTTGGCAAGCTATGCCCAGTGGTACACATGTTATAGGATAAGTAACTTCTTTCTTATTGGAATTGAGGCCTTTATCATGTAAGAAAAATCATGTTTGGTATTGTAATCCAAATCAAAAGTCCATGATTAGGTAGGTCATAAGCCCTACAGTCCCTTTGCTACAATCACTTTGCTAAGTGGTCTGGTGGTCAAATTGCATTTTCAATATTTATATTTATGGCGTAGGCCTGTGCTGCTCTCATCCTCCATCAGAGAAGCTTCTTTTTACATTGGGTTTTGGTCTGTGGAGTGAGGCAGAATTGGTCCAAGGGCTTAGGAGAAGAGAATATGTACTTAGCTCCAAAGGAGGCATCTACATTAACCTCCCTCACCTACAAACCAAAGGCAAGACTCAGGGAATATCAAGAAAGAAGAAACAGAAAGAATGTAAAAACCAGAGAAGGGGAAAAGCTCTGTGAAATGCAGCCTTCTAGACAAGATGAAATTTCTTTAAAGATGAAGAAGGGTTCTCTCCATCATGAGAAATCACTGTTGGTAGGCGACAGCTGCTAGAAAAGGAAGATTCATTCTTTACTGAGGGTGTGGTCCATGGTGGGTTTTCTTGCTCCAGTAGATGGCCTACATGCAGTTAATTAAGAAGACCCGAGTTAGAGGGGCACTGTTGCAGGATATTTGATCTCATTGTGAACCCTGAGACTGTGAACTGTAACACCCTGTTTCTAGTTGTGGGTGTTTTGGTCCTGGCACAACCCTTTAATCCAAGAGCTAAAATACATAGGTCAAGAGGCAGAGAAAGAAACCACCTGACAGGGATTAAACAGAAGTGAGGGACATTGAGAAAGGGTATTTAAGACTGAGTGGCTTTTTCCTCCTCAGCTGTCAGCTGAGCTATCAAGATGTCGGCTTTTAGCTTTTAGTTTTCAGCTTTTTCCTTATGGGATGATGTTGGCTGAATAGGATGATCAGCTGAGTGCTTTCTCTGCCTCTCTGAGCTGTAGGTTTTTCACCCCAAAATCTGGATCCTAAGTCTTTATTGGTAAAATCAAGAGATTGAAATTTTTTTTTTTAATCAGCAGGGCATATGTTAGAGCTGATGCAGAGGAAATTTTGAGGGTAGTAAGGGACATATGATTACACTTTATATATATGAGACACTCAAGAAAAAGAAATATTATTAATAAGGTAGTCAGTCAACATTTTTCTACAAGATTATAAATAAACATAAAACTTGGAGTTTATACAATGCAACACCCTGAAATGGAAAGAAGATAGATAGATAGATAGATAGATAGATAGATAGATAGATAGATAGATAGATGTGTATGATAAATATGTTCTTATATTTATAAATAACAAGCAATTGTGTAAGCAAACTACAGTAAACTGTCAAATGAAAGTTTGAGATACTCATCCTCATTGTATCTGTCATGATGATTTAGTCACTTTAGATCATCTTGAGCTGTTGATTTGATTGTGCATTGTGCATCCTTGCACACACAATCCTGAGATATACACAGTATTAAGCCACTTTTAGTCAGCTCCTTGATCATACATCTTCACTGTGTAACACTTGCTGAGACACTGCCTTATGCATCTTGTTCCTACCATGAGCCCCATAAAAAAAAATGAGAAAACCCATGTGAATGGGGAAAAAGGCCTTTGTACACAATCCTCACCATCCCTGCCCCAGTGTTAGAGTGTGAAGGGTTCCAGAAACTCACAGTTTAGATGGGCCATTGTCAATCCAGGTCCATTTATTTCTTTTTGAATCATATGACAACCCAATCCAGTAACTCTTTAAAGAAAGCTGGAGCTGAAGGAACCTCTGTGGAGGCAACAATATACCTTTAAATGATAAAGTTTCTGTTTGTTCGATGAGAAAAGATTTACCAGGAAAAGGCCCCAGCATTCCTGTGTCCTGTCCTCCCAATGCTAAGTTCCACCAAGCTCATTTTCTGAAGGGACTCCCCACTAGAAGCCTATGGATATCAAACTGATGTCACTTTAATAAGTTATTTTAAAACAAAACCTCGGGTAGCCTGAGATGCTGGGTTCATGACATGATTTGTGACTGTGTTTCTCAGAGCAAGTCTCACTATGCAAACAAGGCTATGCTTGATCTCACAATATTCCACCTTAAGGCTCATAAACGCACACCGCATACATGGATCATTAAATAATTTCTGAAACTCGGTGAAATTGTTCAAGTCTGAAATTATTTCAAATTTAAAATTATTCAACTTGTTCAAAGACTAGGGAAGCATGTAGAAGTCTTCATATGGGAAGTAATGCCCTTTCGTCAAAGAAAATTTATAAGACAAAAAAATCCTCTGTGAAAATCTATGCATTGAGCTCCATCTTGCAGTAGAAAGCCTTTCTCTTGTTAAGACCCAGAAGTGACAGAACTTGAGGAGGAGATGGACAGATATTTGGTGGTATTTAGAATGTCTTACATGAGACATCTGAGTTATGTCTATATAAGTTACTGAATATATTTTAAAATGTGGGTTTAAATTTTATTATGCATGCTGTTTCAAATGGAAGATTATATTATTATTATTTGACATTAAAATCATTTTATGTTGTTGCTTAAATATGTATTCAGTTGGTATACAAATATTGAACTATGTTCTGAGTAACAAAGTTTTCAAGGTGATCTCGTAATAATTTTGCTAGAAAACAGTCTCTATATTTGAAGAGATTTTTTTGTAATAACTTAAACAGAAAATATCACCATCTTGGCAACTTTATTTTCTTTTCAGTATTCATTTCTAAAGATAGATATCTTGTTATGAAATGTAAGAAAAATAGGAAGTAAATATTTCAGACGGTTTGAGTGAAAACCACCATGAGGGTAACTGGTAATACCACTCATTTCCATGAGTCTCATATCATTTTCATTTTCCAGTTAGTCCCAGAGGGCAACTACTTTCTCTGTTGTCATCCAATTACTCATCTCTGACAGTCTCACTTCTGGGTTCCACACAGCAAATTCGAGACAGTGGCCTCTGGGGATTTAGTTAGCACTCCATGGAGATGATGAATTGTCAGTCACATGATGTGCTATACCAGAGGGGTAAGCTCCATCAGTGAAAGCCAGGCTTCCCTGAGGGACTTTCTTGCAGACCCCCAACAAAGGGAGAAGACTGAAGGACACACTATCCCTGCAGTAACAAATCTCTTCTTAACAGACCCCGTGTCCTGGCACTAAGTGTGGAGCAGGAGGGAGTCGCCTGGGACATTCTCCCTGCACAGTTTTGTTCACATTATAGGAAAACAATAGACAACCATAAAGGTCTCTCTTTCAAAATTAAAAATGCCAGGGTTTAGTATCTCACTACCCAAGAGCTAGAGCGGGAGAGTCTAAGAGAATAAAGAGGCAAGTAATTGTCTACCGTACCATTTCACTGTCATCATCTATCTTCAAGAGTGATAAGCTGCAATTCTTGCAGGTCTGTTTACATTCATTCCAGTGTTTATTTTCCATGGTGATATAATAACATTTTATGCCACAGCAGAACCAGCGTCCTTCAACATATTTGCCTACAACAGGAAAAGCAAATGGCTTCTTATTTTCTGTTATTTCTGTTATTCTGTTATCAGAGCAATGTAGCTATGAAACATCTGTAACTTCATAAAATCTCGCAGCTCTCAGAAGCTGAGATTCTAGAATGCTGAGAGGCCCCTGAACACCAGTGCACTCGGCAACATTGTTTATCACAGTAGAGATATGGAAACAACCTGAGGGTTCTTTGTGGATGAATCAGTAGAGAAAATGTAGCAGATGCACCCAGAAGATTACTAGTTATCCTTTAAAAAGAAATAAATCGGCTGGGCATAATGACTTATAACTAACCTGAGCACTCCAAAGAGTGAGGCAGGAAAATCACCACCAGGTTGAGGCCAGCCTACGCTAAGTGGTGACTTCTATGCCAGCCTTAGCGATATAGCCTGGGCTACAGAATGAAACCATGCCTCATACCCAAGCCCCCAAAGAGAGATGCTGACCTATGTGACCAACATGGATGAACTTGAGGATACTGTGCAAAGTGAAACAAACCAGGCTCAGACTGTCCTTTCTGACTCCACCCATGATATTTCTAACACAGCCCAATGCTAAGAAGCAGGAACTTGTGAGCTCCCAGGGGCTGGAGGGCAGGGGACGAGAAATAGCTGCTCAGAAGCAGTTACTTGAAGGATAGAACTTGGATCTGCAGTAATGCACTGTGTCCACAGGGGCCCATATGCTACTTTGCACTTGGAGTGTGCTGTGGGTTCTGTTAAATGAGGCACACAGAGGAGCTTTAGATGATGTGAGTCTGTCCTTCTGACTGTGTTAAGGACTTCAAGGATCTACCCACATACCCATGTGTCATGTTGAATACAGTAAAATGTGTGGGGGTTGTGTAGAAATAATGATTGTCAATCATTGTCAATATGATTGTTTTGTTTAGTGAGGTGCTGCAATGGCTGTGCTCTATTGCCAAACTTTATCTCCAACTTCTGCTTTTCTGTGAAGAGGTATCACTGTGTAGCTCAGGCTAGCCTGGAATGTGCTCAGATGTCCAGATTGTCCTCAAATTTATAATCATGGAGATTATGTTACCAATTACAGATGATGAAGTCATGTTAAAATAATGACACAAAACATTTTCCGTGCGTCTGAAACACTTCAAAGATTTTTGGGTAACTTTTTCTTTTTCTGTAACATTTTATGATGTAGCAATTTTAAAACTTAGTCCTCGAATAATGTGGATTGCCACACCCTACTATCACAGCCCAGTGAGACCACGTGCAGGAGCTCTTTGTAAACTCTAAGTCCTGAAAAATGTTTAATAGTGAATGATAAGATCATTTAAGTGATAACGTCATTTAAACACAGCCAGTCATAAGAAGAGCAAGAATGCTTCCTTGTAACACTTCATATTTTCATCTTTCCAGACTCATTCACTGTGTCACTGACAGGATGTCAGAGTGTGGAAAGCATGATGAAGCTCTCATATGCACTGCAGAGAGGATCCCTTTGTCACAAACAGGCCACACTCTCATTACAGTTCAGAAGGAAAACACACACACAATTATTTCTATGACTGTGTCCATGTAAATGCTCTAACTACACCTTAGCCTAAAAATTTGGTTCATATGCTTTCACTAAAAACTTCCATATTCTGTCAGTAACAAAGGTTGAAACTCAGATTTTCCCACAAAACCACAAGGACCTGAATTGTCAACTGTGCTGACTTGTGATTCCATATCGTGGGAACAGTAGGGAAGCCAGAATGGCCACTGAGTTCCAAAAACTATAAGAGTCTCCTAATCTAGTAAGGGATTTCCAATTTTCTAGGCCCCTACAAGAGATAAGGAAATCCCAAACTATTAACCCAGAGATCATCAGAATTGTAAGCTGCTGACTGGACTTCAAAGTTTATGGAGAAGAAACAATACAAAATAACGAAATTCTGAATTCACAGTCCCCTCCATACCTCTGCACTGTGAACAATCTAAAACAGTCTTGGTTTTCCCATAACATCTCTTCCATTCTCTCTTGAGGGAGTCCAGCTGATCTTTGAGGGCATCACACTCTCTAGACTTATTTCTCAGCTTCTCTTCCTTTAAGTTGCAGTCATTTTGCACAGTGCTGTAGTTATAATAGAAGTTGCTTAGAGTTTCCTGCAGCTTATGCTTTTCTTGATGATACTGAAAAACTAAAATAGTAGCAGAATCATTACCAAAGAGACAGCAGGGTCTTGGCAATCTCCTCCTTTTCTCAGAAGCCTATAAGAAAGGCTGCCAGGGAAGCATGGATGAATTGGATAATAGCGTGTGAAGTGAAACACACAGGCTCAGGACCATTCTTTTGATTCCACTCAGACAGGGTTTCCAACAGAGACCAACTCTAAGAAGCAGAGGCTTGAGAAACACCAGGGGATGAAGGATGGGGAATGAGCACTTGCTGCACAAAGGCAGGTACACTGAGAATTCTGTCTGCAGTAATGCACTGTGCCCACAGGGGTCCTATTCTACTGTGCACTTGCAGTGTGATGTGGTCTCTGCTAAATTCTCTTACCTTAACAGACACAAAAAAGGAAGTTTTTAATTGTGATAGTATTTTCTTGTGAATGTGGTGATGCCTTCAAGAGTATTCCTGTCTTCCCAAATGTATCAAGTTGATTATGTTAAAATGCTTGTATTTTGTATAGCAAAAACACATCAATATAATTTTTGTTTGTTTGTTTGTTTTTAGTGAATGGTTAGGGATGGACAAGCTCTAATAACAAACTTTATCTCCAACCTTTGTTTTTCTGTGAAGAGATATCACTGTGTAGCTCAGGCTGACCTCAAATTTGCTGGGCTTTCCAGATTATCCTCAAATTTGTGACCTTCCTACCTCACCCTGCTGGCCAAAGGGATTACAGCATGATTTGCAGATGGTAAAGTTATTTTAAAGTGATGACACAAAACATTGAGTCTGGAATATTCAAGGATTTTTGCAGCTTTTTCCTCTCCTGTCTCATATCTTATTCTGTAGCAGGTATAAGATGTATAAGAACATGAGTAATAAGGATCTTTAACTCCTACTAACACAGCACAGTGAGATCATGTGTAAAAGATCTTTGTAACCTCTAAGTCCTTAACATGTATTTAATGATGATTCATAAACTGTGTCAGTTGAAACTAAACATCAAGATGCAAAAATAAAAGAGGTTCCTCTTCACACTTACATTTTCATCTTTTCAACATCTTAACAGCATCACTAACAGATTTGCACAGCATAGACACCATGTGGAAGCTCCCATGTGCACAGCAGGAGGAAGACCTTGATCACAAGCAGCCATCACTGACAGAGAGGCAGAAGACACACACACACACACACACACACACACACACACACACAGAGAGAGAGAGAGAGAGAGAGAGAGAGAGGAGAGAGAGAGAGAGAGAGGAATACACCATGTGTGCACTTATCTTTGTGACTGGATTCATGTAAATGCCCTGAGACCATTTAGCCTAAATATTTGGTAAATACACTCTGACTGGAAACGTCCATGCTCTGTCAGTAACAAAGGCGGGAACTCATTTTCCCATAAAACACAAGGACCTGACTTTTCAGTTGTTCCGACTTGTGATTCCACATCCTGGGAACAGTAAGAGTCAGAACAGCTACTGAGTTATGGACTCCTACATAAAATAAGAAAATCCCCAAACCATTAACCCTGAGATTACCAGCATCATAAGCTGCTAATCGGACTTCAAAGCTTCTGGGAAAGAAACAATATTGAATAATGCAGTTCTGTATTCACAGTCTCCTCCATACCTGCGGGCTTGAAGCAATCTAAAACAATCTTGGTTTCTCTGTTGAGAAACTCCAGGTAATCTTTGAGGGCATCACACTCTGTTGACTTATTTTGTGACAAATTTTAATTTACGGAGATTTGATTTTTCAAAGTGTGGTACTCTTGACAGAGGTTGTTTTGAATTTTCTCCAGTTCATTTTCTCTTCTCTGTTCTGAAAAACTAAAATTAATAGCAGATAAATAACACCAGAAAATGTTCATAATGTGTACACTGAAATCTAAGATTAGA
This sequence comes from Rhombomys opimus, assembly GCA_010120015.1. NCBI lineage: Eukaryota > Metazoa > Chordata > Mammalia > Rodentia > Muridae > Rhombomys > Rhombomys opimus. The sequence continues at coordinate 821,411 of REGO01000488.1, read as the reverse complement.
AAGCCCAGGGGAGTCCAAGATGGCAGTGACCAGCGCACATCATATCTGAGGGGCACAGGATCCAAAACTCCAAAATTGGTGAGTGGAGGGGCATCTGAAATCTGGAACATCAACATTGAGGCTTCCTGGGCAAGAGGGGAAAACCCGTGAACTAGGCCAATTTGGATCCAGGTCACTCTTGGACATCTGTTGGGAATGAGAGTGGCAAATTCAACTCCCCCTGCACTTCCCCTTGCCCGTAGCACAGCCCTCTCTGTTCCTAGGAGGCTGTAGTCTTGCCCCAAGTGGGAGCCTCAGAACTCCTTGACTGAGACAGCATAGGCAGGCCTCCCAGGTCTGTTGCTGTGGCAGGCAGCTATACTGACCTCCCAGGTCTGCTGCTAGTCCAAGCAGGAGCCTCCGTGCTAAGTGACTGAAACAGCAGAGGCAACTCCCCAAGTACAAGTCTCCATGCCTGGCAGCCAAACAGTGGACACCACTGAGCTGACTGATCTCCCATACTCTCATTTGCCCCTACAGGCCCAAACCTGAGAGTAGAGAATAAAGGGAACCCCTGTGCTTTCTGATTATGCCTGCAAGTAAGTGAGTGCACCTTCAAGTGAGTGTGTGCAGAGCCACAAATCACACATCATCCCAACACCTTAATAGTGGGAGACTTCGACACTCCACTCTCACCAAGAGACAGATCATCTAGACAGAAGCTAAATAGGGAAATAATGACGCTCACAGAGATCTTAAATCAAATGGACCTAATAGATGTCTACAGAACTTTTAACCCAAACTCAAAAGAATATACTTTCTTTTCAGCACCTCATGGACCTTCTCAAAAGTTGACTATATAGTTTGGCACAAAGCAAGCCTCAACAAATAAATGAAGATCGAAATAATACCTTGAATTCTATTACACTGCCAAGGCCTAATAATAGACCTCAAAAACAATAAAAATAACTAAAATCCTACATACACAAAGAAAGTAAACAACTCTCTACTCAAGGAAAACTTGGTCAGGGAAAAAAATGAAAAAATATTTAGAGACATCCTAAAATTCAATGAAAATGAAGGCACAATTTACTCAAACTTATGGGACACAATGAAAGCAGTGCTAACTGGAAAGTTCATAAGTGCCTCCTGAAAGAAGTTTGAGACATCTCATACAAGCAACTTAATGGCACATATAAAAGACCTAGAGGAAAAAAAAAAAAAAAGCAGACACACCCAAGAGGAGGAGAGAGCTGGAAATAATCAAACTCAGGGCTGAAATCAATAAACTAGAAACAAAGAAAACAATACAAAGAATCAGTGATACCATGGGCTGCTTTTTTGAGAAAATCAACAAGATAGACAATTCCTTAGCCAAATTAACTAAAATGCAGAAAGAAACTATGCAAATCAGCAAAATCAGAAACAAAAAGGGGGACATAACAACAGACACTGAGGAAATCCAAACAATAATTAGGTGTTACTACAAAAGCCTATATGCCACACAATTTGAAAATCTAAATGACATGGAGAATTTTCTTGATAGATTCGATTTACCAAAATTAAATCAAGATCAGGTAAACAGATTAAGTAGTCTTATATCCCCCAAGTAAATAGAAGCAGTCATCAAAACTCTCCATTCATTAAAATAAAGCCCAGGGCCAGATGGATTCAGCACAGAATTCTACCAGACCTCCAAAGAAGAGCTAACTCCAATTCTCTTCAAACTATTCCACAAAATAGAAGCAGAAGAAACATTACCAAACTCATTCTATGAAGCCACAGTCACCTTGATGCCTAAACCACAAAAAGGCCCAACAAAAAAAAGAGAATTTCAGACTCATCTCTTTTAGGATCATTGATGTAAATATACTAAAAAAAAAATACTTGGAAACAGAATGCAAGGACACATAAAAGATATTATCCACTATGACTATTATATTATCCAGGTATGCAGGGGTGGTTCAATATACGGAAATCCACCAATGTGATCAACCATATAAACAAACTGAAGGAGAAAACCCATGGATCATCTCCTTAGATGCCGAAAAGGCATTTCACAAAATCTAATGACCATTCATGTTTAAGCCTTGGTGAGATCAGGGATACAAGGCACATACCTAAACATAGTAAGAACAATATACATATGTAGCCCATGGCAGCTCAGTGTGGAAGTGGGTGTCCTAGTAATGGGAACGGGGACTGTCTCTGACGTGAACTCAATCCCTGGCTCTTTGATCACCTCCCTGTGAGGGGTAGAGCAGCATTACCAGATCACAGAGGAAGACAATGCAGCCAGTCCTGATGAGACCTGATACGGTAGCATCAGAGGGAATGGGAGGAGGACCTCCCCTATCAGTGGACTTGGGGAGGGGCATGGGAGAAAAAGATGGAGGGATTTTGGGGTTGGGAGGGGTTTAGGGAGGGGGCTACAGTTGAGATACAAAGTAAATAAACCATAATGAAAGAAGAAAGAAAGGAAGGAAAAAAGATGAGAATGGCCAAGTTGACAACCAATATATATCATTAGTTTAATAGCCATTGTCTTATTTCAAATTTAATGACTCAAGTAACTCACTGTAGAAATAGAAACAAATTTTTCTCTATGAAAAACTTCAGTGTAAAATAGATGACATAGCTGAATAAAATTATGTTAGGAAAACCATATAATCCAACTCTTTTGTTTTTTTGTAACAGCCCAAAACTTAAAAATAAACGCCTAGGTAAAGCATTCCAAAAACATCTAACACATTGTGAAAAATTGGACTAAGAAACATGAAACAATAGCACAGACATCATTGGAACAAATGGACTCCCCATGGGTGGAGAGACAGGAATATGCAGATATGAAGTTGTGTTTGAACCCAGCATGTCAGTGACTGAGGATGCTATGATATCAAATCAAAGATAATAATTATGCTCAAGAGCTTCTAACAGCTCTGAACTGCTTCACTCTTTTCACTTAACCATGCCTGCAGTATGTGCTAGGGAGAAATCCACAAAATAGCATAATTTATTTTCTACAGCTATTTCTTATAAGATGTCTATCTCAGATTCATAATAACTTGAGCTCAGAAAGCAGATTATTACCAACATTTCTGTTATGAGAAGCAAATTGGTCATGGGTAAGGCAGACTAAGGCAGCCAAAAGTAGCCAGAGAATCACAGTGATGGGTCCAGAGAAAAAACAAATAACTTACAAATTGCAGGCCACCTGGAAAGTTCTCTGGGACAGATACAATAATGGACAAAGTATACTCGTTGCAGCATCATTTATGGCAGTACCTAGGCAAATGATGTATTTGAGATACTCACTGTATATCAGCCACACTGAGGTTGCCATCATCAGAAGTAAGCAAAGGATCCCGAGAGCCACTGCAATGAGATGTAAGGAGACTGAACACTCCTAAAGACATCAAAAGTGGTAAGAAATTCATTCCCAGGTTAAGCATCGTCCACTGATAGCCATAACCTGGGGCACCACAAGAAACAAAGGGGTAATAAACTCTGATATTATAGACGAGATTCCAAAATACAAACGAACCACTACACCTAAGGTTCTGGGAACAGCTTAGAAGTGAGAATGGAAAGATTATAAAATAGAGAGAGTCATGACATCTGCTAGAAGACAGGAAAGTTGCAGCTAGGGAATCTCAAGGATATTGTAGCCTAAGCAAAAGTGAACAAACACAACCACAGCTGACATTCAAAATTCGACAGTGTAAATCTCAACAGACACTACTCCTGGAGGAAGAACTATAGGCAATTGTTGACAGTTGAGAGGGAAATCAAGACTCTCCTAGGGATGATTCCTCATGTAGATATGTAATGTTAAGTGCTCAGCTTTAAAAATGTACATATGAGAAACACTAAATGGACTCACAGGTTGCATTTACATAAATACATAAATGTGTGTACATATATATTATATATGAACATATGTAACTAAAATTAATGGGGAAAAAAGCATAGAGATAATACATTAAGTAAGGTTGAGAGTTACTTGAAGGATAATTATGGGAAGGAGAACATCATATGAAAATAAAGGATTAAAGATGATCAGAGAAAATTACATGCATATATAGACATCATCATAATGAACCTCATTAGTCTGTATAATTAATAAATTCTAGTAAAACGTTAAAGGAAAACTTTAAGTCGGACACCCATTCTGTACACAGAATCAGTTCTTTAGAATCAGATCACTTTTGCCCTTTTAGGCGTGAACTCTCAGTCAACCTGATGCAGCCTCAGAGGCAGCTGGAATGACAGGCTTGCGCTGCCCCATCCAGGTGCACACAGCTTCACAATTCATCTTACAAAGCCCTGAAGGCAGAAGCGAACTGCAGGTAGGAAACTCAATGGAATGAGCACCCATCGAGAGATCACTATTGAGCATGAAGATCAACCAAGGGGCTTGGGAAACTGGCGGCCAGTGGTGAGTACTCTGAAGCTGCACTCGGTAAAGGTCCATTATTAAAGGGGTTCCTAGCAGTCAGCTCTTTGCATGTCCATCAGCTCTATTTTTCTGGAGACAATGAGATATTTATCCTTGTGAATTTGAGAACTTGGATTGTAGGATCTCACTTTTCATTATCACCAAGTTGAAGAAGTAAAAAATTTCAGTTTCAGGATTAAATGTGCAAATATTTGAAGGGCAAGAGAAACAAAGACGGAGGAATTTAGCCCTCCACTTCTGTCCTGACTCTTGATGATGATGGTTGGCAGTGAAATTTTATGAGACACTTGAAATATCTTGTTTTAGTAAAAGCTTTTTGTTAAACACAGAATTTCATATCATTAAGATTGTATTCCTGTAGAAAATGCAACGTTTCATCAGACTGTAGTTTGTCCTATCTAGTGGACAAACTTATCTTCCATATTTTAATGAAAACATCTAAATGCTGATGGTTTCTCAGTATTATAGAAAGTTATTCAAGGCAGACAAGATGGTCCACAGCTCTAATCTCAGAACTTGAGAGACTGAGCTAGGAAAATCAGGGATTCTGGTCAACCCGTTGTTACACTGAACAGTCAAGACCTGTTCTAGCTACAACTTGTGCAAGGATAAAGATGGAACAGAGATGGAGGGAATGCCCAACCCATATCTGGCAGAGCCTGAAATCCAGGCCATGGGAGAGAGCCAACCTCTCACACTGCTAACGATATTCTGCTATGCTCACAGACAGGAACCTAGCATAGCTGTCCTCTGAGGGGTTCGACCCAGCCAGCAGCAGATCGGAAGAGAAGCAGAGACTCACGGCCAAACACCTGATGAAGTGTAGGGACTCATGCAGAAAAGTGGGGAAAAGGGTAGAAGGACCTGGAGGTGATAGAAGCTCGACAAAAAGACCAACAGAGCCACCCAGGGCTGAGAGGGGCTTGTGGAGACTGAAGCACCAACAAGGATAATGCATAGGCTGGACCTAGGCCCCCTACACAGATGTAGCAGATGAGCAGCTCAAGCTTCATGTGAGTGCCCTCATAAGGGGAGCCAGGGCTAACTCGGACATGGACTCTGTTGCCTGCATTTTGATCACTTCCCCCTGGCAGGGCTGCCTTGCCAGACCACAGGGGAAGAGGATGAGCTCAGTTCAGGCGTGAATTGATGAGCTGGGGTAATTGGTGGGTGGGTTGGGGAGGAGAAATGGTGAAAGAGGGAGGAAGGGTGGGATCTGGAGGAGAGAAGGAAGGAGGCTAAGATAAAGATGAAAAGTGAACAAATAAATTAATAAATTAATTTGTGAAGAAGAAAGGTTAAAACAGAAGTACAGAGTTAATAAACAGAAGCCATTTGCAGTAAATACATCCCTCCCTGCCCCCCATTGCCCCAAAGAAACTATTCAGGGCAGACAAGGTGACATACAAATGTAATACCAGCATTGTTGAGGCTGTTCTGGGAGATTCAGGGGTTCTGGGCCACCCTTTGTTACATGTCACAGTCAAGAACTGCCCTGGCTGCTGGAGATACTGGCTCAGAAAACGAAAACAAAACAAAAAGCAAAGAAAAAAATATTGATTTTTTTTAAGTCTCAAAAGTTCTGGGTTTTGGCACAGGTAACTTTTTCAAGATAGACAATAGGGATAACCACATTGTATTACTCAATTAATATTGTTTTACCCTATCTACAAAACCTTTTTTTCCTATAAATATTGGGTTTTTTTCTTTCTTTTTCTTTTCTTTTCTTTTCTTTCTTTCTTTTTTGCCAGTGGGGCTTTGTAGAAAAATGTTTATCGTGGTTTTGTTTTTTTTTTTGTTGTTGTTGTTATTGTTTTCTTCAGTGACTTTAGGACAGATTAAAAGTCCTAAACTCTGAAATAAAAAGTTCTTTTTAAAACAGCTTTTGAATCTTCATTTCTTCCCTTCATGACCTCCTATGACCACTTGACAAAGCGCAGTAAGGCGAGGGCAGTTCTCGCTGTCTGGAGAGTACAGTGCATAGGAGGAGAGCATTCACCTTTATTGCCAGTTTCTCTGGGCCCTTGAGTCCCATTGGGTCTCACTGGATTCTGTGACTCTGAAGAAGACTCAAAGAATCTTGAGTTTGAATAAGTCACCTCCTGATTGCTCATCTTGGAAGGAAGTTGCCTTGAAATGATGTCTAGGTAAAGAAAAAAAAATGTCCAAGTTTAGAACATTCCATAATTTGATGATGGGCTGGGGAAGAAGTTCATTAACTTAGTAAGGTACTTGGACTGTGTAAAGAGTGTGGACAGTGGCTGGCTTACACAATGTGTAAAACAAGTTTTAACTACTGTCACATCAATGATAATTAGGAGGTATAGAAAAAATACTTGAATTTGCAAAGGATTGGCTGGTGACAGAAACATAACAATGCTTGACAAACATATAAATCAATGATTCACTTTTCAACTATTATTGACCAGTAACAAATAATGAAAACTTGCTGAAAAATAAATCTCTTTGCTTTGAAAGCTTATGTAAATGTTGTGATACGAACATGGTTATAAAATGTTCTTCTCTTTGGATCACATTTAAAAGTCTATGCCAGAGAAGATGACAATGCAGCCATTCCTGAGGTGATCTGATAGACTAAGATCAGAAGGAAGGAGAAGAGGACCTCTCCTATCAGTGGAGTTGGGGAGGGGCATGCATGAGGAAGGGGGAAGAAGGGTGGATTCGGGAGGGGAGGGGGGAGGGGCTTATGGGGGAATACAAAATGAATAAAGTGTAATTAATAGTAAAAAAATTAAAAAAAATTTTAAAAAAGTCTATGCCAGAAACCATCTCCAAAGACATTATCTGAAAGCAGGAAGTTAACATTTCAGATTCCAGGTTTGTAATTAAAATGTAGGTTAAAGCCCAAATACCTGTATACATAATTATAATGGCTAATGATTTCCTGGGCATGCACATCTCACAAAGAATGGTCTATTGTATGGTATTGCTAGAGGAATCTATACAAAAGAAAATTTGTCTGCAGGCATGGTGGTACATGCTTTGAGTCCCAGCACTCAGGAGTCTGAACCAGGACTATTTCGAAGGACACACCTCTATAAAGCTAATTTCCAGACAGCCTGAGCTACAGAGAGAGACTCTGTCTCAAAAAATAAAAATAAAATAAAATAAAAGAAAAAGAAATAAAATGAGTCAGTAGGCATCACAAACATCCATAAAGTATTTACTGTGGTGACAACAATCAATATAGAAATTATTAACTTGTAAAAAAAAAACTTATACTTTACCTTGCTTCTTCTATTGAACATTATTTGAAGGGGGCAACCAATAATCAGGTGATATTAAAACATCATTCATGACCAATATTCATTCTAGTATGTCTAACACATTTTTAACTGATGAAATTATCTAAGCCTGTTTACATTTTCCCTAATTTTGTAAGAAAGGAATGGCTACCAATTACAGAATTCTACAAAGTGCATAGGAAACTATAAACCACTTTAATTAGTTACTAAGTAGTTAAGTCTACTGATCACTCCTTTTATTTCACACACAACAAAATTATAGCCAACTAAGAGAAAATACCTTTCTGAAGCTGAATTCTAATTTTCATAGACAGAATAATGCAATTCTAATACAGTCAATTAAGTGTCTTTCCTATCTATGCCACTGCCATGCATGCCATTTTTAACTAAATTGCACTTTTCTAGAGTAAGTAGGACCAGGGGTTAGAGAAATCTGAGTAAATCTGAGTGGCTGTTACCTGCAGCCCAGCCAGGTGGTGATGCTCGCAGATGGAACCGATGATGAAGGACAAGTTGTTCTTTACAGTCCTGAATCCCCACACAGGCCCCAGATGATACACAGAAGAGCACGGCTTCTGAATGATACTCCAGCTCTTAAAGTTCTGCCCCTCCTCTTGACCAAAGTGAAAAGAGGAAATTGTATTTTGAGAACTGATACTGACAGATAGGAAACATGAGCTACACATTTCTGCATCGGAAAGGTTCCCCATTTTGAATGCTACAGGTTCATGTTTATACTCATAATCTGATGACTGAAAAGAAAAAGAAAAGTATGATTAGAGAAAGCACTGCCCATATCTTTAGCTAAAATGTAATTGTAATTCAAAGAAGCCATTTGATAGAAGAGCTGAGCGATACACCTCTATATAAATATGAGGGAATATAGAACGAATGGGATAAGATTTTCATCCCAAATTTTAATTACTCAAGGAATTTTGTCACATCATAATATTTAAAGGGAAAAAACTTACTTTCTGTTTTTGAGTTGTGCCTATGGAAAGTAAATGTATATTGGGAATGGTTTTAAGACAATCACATGTCATTGTGATGGTTTTTGGAGTATAATGAGCTACATTATGATCCACATATAACATTGACAGTGAAAGTTGAGGTCATTCCTAATTAGGTGAACTCACTGCTGTCATTTCAGTGAGGCAGTGAAATGTGGACTTCTGCATACTCCACAAGACCTGGTCCTGCTCATCCTTTGAGGGGTTGATGGTTGGTTGGTTGGTTGGTTGGTTGGTTGATTGGTTGGATAGATGCTGGGTTAGATGGTGGGTTTGGTTTGGTTTGGTGTTTTACTTTTGTTTCATACTGGGTCATGTTGTATAACTAAGAGTAGCCAGAAACTCACCATGTACCCTAGGCTGTACTCAAACTCACTATTTCCTGCCTCATCCCTTCGATGGTGTGTTAGAGATATACATGACTGAACCAGTTTACACGGTGTATGTGTGTGATATGTATGAAGTGTACAGTACAAAGGCTAGATTGTGCCTTTTCTAATGACCAGCCAGGCATGGTATCACAGGCCTGAATCCCAGGAAGCAGTAGCAGGAGAATACTCAGAAGTACAAGGACAGCTTGCTCTACTACACCATGAGCTGCAGCTCGTAGGTGTACAGCATCCCTCCTGTCTGACAGCAGATATTAAGAGACAAGTCTAATCGTGCTCCTCATTCTTCTACACATGGCTGTCTGCACTATCCCCCTTCACTCTGTGTCATGACAAAGGTGAGGTCTCACCCCACATTGACACGTGACCTTGAGATTTACAGCCTCAAGAAGTCTGAACCCAAATAAGCTTCCTTTGATTATAAATTGCTCAGCCTATTGCTCTGTTGTAGCTACTGAAATTAACCAGCATGCACACTGAACTAGGTTCTCTATTTCACCATCTCAAACTCGGAGTGGTGGTTAGTGTTATGGAGTTGGCTGGAACAAGAATAGACAAGTGTCAGACTAAGCCTGTGAGGGATTCCCTAGGGTAGATGTCTAGGGATTATCTTTGCTAGGTCAATTGTGGTGGGAAAATCTACTCATTGCAGGTGGGCACCAATTTTCTGTTCCGGGGATCCCAGAGTGTATAGACAGAAAGAGCAAGCTCAGCACACGCTTTCATTTCCTAAGTCACTTTGGTCAATATTTCAGAAGAGAAAAAGACTTAAGACCCTTGGAGTGCAGATATTTTTTAAGAACACCGTGGAGACAATAAGTGAAATAGGACCTGGGAAATCCAGAGAACACCGCTGATGACTGTGGACCTGGAGTTTCACTTCAAACTACCACCAAAATGTTAATGCTTTTGAGAAGTTTTTCTTATTTCATCCTTATCTCTGGAGAGAGGGTGACATCCTCGAGACACCAAATGAGCAAAAGCCAAGAACATGTCCATTTCTTTGAATGTGGTTTGTCTCCTCTTGCTCCAGGTCTATGAGCATATATTCTAACTCAGTTTCCTTCTTCTCTGCCACAGCAGAATGGACAACAGGTATGGTGCCCCCAATGCAACTGTCAAAAGAGGACAATAAAGTGAACAGAAACTGATTCCAGAGGGCATTTCATCTTTAGAAAGAGGCAGCATCATACCAAGAACTCAAACTGCAAATAAAGCAACAGCTCAAGTTTTATCTTCTGTTTTTCACAAAGCTGTGTTTCTGGATAAGAAAAATGTTTTTAAGTGAAGACAACTACATTATTAGAAGGTAAAGCGTGTTCAGGTGGAATTGGTTGACATTCACACTGTGGTTCTCTGACCAAAGTGCTGTAAAAAACAGGAAATGTATCATAAGCTAATAGAACTGGAAGGTGAGTAACTTGAAAATGTTTTTCATTTTATTGAATTTTATCTTCTAATTTTACATTTGTGCAAAAACAACCACATGCACATGAAATGTACCTTGGCCTCCCTGGTTGCCTTGGGGCAAAGACCGGTTGTATTTGGGAAACCACATGGTGTATACACTCACTTTGGATGAGGCACCTGCCCGGAAGCTGTGTACACAGGTGTAGTCACACCTTCAAACCCTCAGCTCTCAGCAGGGCCTTTATCGTTTTGTATCTGCAACCCCACCCTTCCTGCCCAGGCAGAGGAAGCAGTCAAGGAGAGGCTAACAGCCAGTGAAATAGGTTGGTAGTCTGAATCACATCATTGGGAGGGGCTGCCAGTTTGGGCAAACATCCCCACCTCTTAGTACCTAGTATTTAGTAAGGAAAAACTTCCACAACAGTAAACTTCACAGCTTTTAAAGAAAACCAAAACCAATAAATGGGACCTCATGAAACTGAAAAGTTACTGTAAAGCAAAGGACACAGTCAACAGAGGAAACCAACAGCCTAAAGCCTGGGAAGAGATCTTCACCAACTCTACATCTCATGGAGGGATAAAAATCCAGAACATATAAAGAACACAAGAAATTAAACACCAACAAACCAATAATCCAATTAAAAATGGGGTACAGATCTAAACAGAATTCTCAACAGAGGAATATTGAATGGCAGAGAAAGACTTTTAAAAAGGCTCAACATCTGCTAATGCTCCCATGCCCGCCCATTCCTTCAGATGAGCATTAGCAGGCCTTCTGGTGTTGGTCGCCTTGGTTTGCCTGTGGTGTATATGCAAGGTTAGAGTCTCACAACAGTGTAATGCAGCCATGA
>REGO01000488.1:774562-809872 GCA_010120015.1 Rhombomys opimus | reverse complement strand
TGATCTGAGCATGGACATCTTAGAGGACAGTAAGGATTATGCAAATTAACACCACAGAGAAGTTAGAAAGGGACATGCACATTTAATATTTCCAGAACTTTTAGTCTAAGGACTCTTATTATGGTTTGTTTTCATTTCAACTCATCACAAATTAGAATCAGCTGATGTTGGAACTAGAGTTTGCCAGCTTCCTTCAAGGTCTGAGAACCAGCTGTTCTCTGGAATAATTAAAGGGTTTCTGGTACCACTTTGGGACTGCTGAGGGACCCAGCCATGTGCACTGAGCAACCACGGGGCTGTCAACTTCCCCTGTGAGAGATAACCAACGTAGGACTCAGTACTCCAAGTGTTAAGACACCAGCCTCAAGCAAAATCAACTACTGGGTTCTCAACTCTGTCTTGGAAATCAGCTGCTGTTGCTCTTTTGAAATGGGAAGAACTAATAAATTCTTGTGTGTTTGTGAGTGTATATCAGGTCAGGATGTGTGGGTGATTAGTCCCCTCATTTCTGTGGTCTCAAGAACCATAATACAATCATTTTCTATACACATACTCAGTCAGGACTCTTTTGTTCAATAGGAGATTCAGATTGGTTGTCTTGAAGAACAGACTATAACTCTGGGCAAATGTGATTCAGAGAACAAACGTCCCTCTCTTTCTATTTAGATTGATGATTAAGCAAACAGAATAGTGGTGTCCTGCTTTATGTTTCGCATTCATCAAGGAATGTCATTTGCTTACAAATAGCCACTTCAATAAAGACACCTGAAAATAATAAGCACTGTCTTTGACAAGAGGAAACTCATCAACAGAAATTACACACGAATGTATTGAAAAGAATCACACATATCTGAGCAGCAATGGGGTTCTATAAAGTATCCTACATCTGCCCTGGGATTTTTCTTTAATTGCCTGTGGTCTCTGAAGTTGTCATTACCAACCATCATGGAGTACTTCCAGTCAGCTACAGCTGTTAGTACTGGGCCTGCAGAGGTTTCAGTCTGTCCAGAGCTGGTTTTGACTAGGGAAAGGATTCATGAGCTATCTCTCCTGGGAAACTATTCACTATTTACAAACACTGGGGAAGGGGTCATTATTGTCCTCCAATTTTTGGATGTCAACACAGCCTAAGGTGGAAGCACAGGCCACTCAAATTAGTATGTCCCCAGCAGCAGTGTGGCACACAAACATCCACCTGGTCTCAGGAGTTAGCTCAGACCACTAACATCTGCATGGTCTTTGGTGGAAACTCAGGCCACTGTCATCCGCACCGACCACAGATGCAGGAGGACCATGAACCCAGACATGGCCCTTGGCAACAGCCAAGACATGGACATCACCATGGCCCAAGCTGGTTGTGCAGGTTCCTCATATCTGCTTGTTTCTTGCCGCCATCTTGTCTCTAGTTCCAACTCTCTCCACAGTGCACAAGAGGCTCGGCTTCTCTTTCTCTCCCTACTCCCCAAGGAATACTCTGCCATTCTCATCTCTCCATCACGTGTTCACTCATCATAGTGGCACCCACTACCCAGAGGCCATGGGGATGAGGGTGGGCACTTGGGTGTCTCTCTCCTGACTGCACCTGTTTTGGGATTTCTGTGTGTGCAAATGCGTATGTACCTATATGTTTCAGTTTTCTTTGAAAATTTTTCTACTGTTTGTTTTGTCCTACTCTATTATTTTTGTTTTATTTATATTACTATTATTAAATGCCTGTTTTTATCCTAAGAAGAAAGAGAAAAAAATAATGTAGATTTGCGAGGGTGAAGGAAGTGGAGAGGATCTGGAAGAGAAATGGTGGGCAAAGCCTAATAAGAATGTATTGTACTAAAATCTATTTTTAAGGAAAAATGTATTCAGAATAAAATAAAACTTCTCTGAAAGGTAAAGTCTGTTTTAAACATACAGTACATTGATGAGTGAGATGATGTAAGCCATTGGAAACGTGGTAAAAGTAGCTTGTGAAATAAAATTGCACTTAACACAAATATTCCCATATCAGAGTTCTAGATGTTTACTAAAAAGAATTAAATATATTTTCACTTAGTAACTTACACACAAATTTATATGACAACTTTATTCATAATTGTTAAAACTTACAAAACACAATATATCCATGTGTGAATAGAAAAATCAATGTTTTATTTGTGTAATACAAAACTGCCTTTTAACAAAAAGTTTGAACCACTGATCTGTGAACAAAACATGAGTCAGCTAAAATGATGATGATGATCAGAGAAAAATGGAACCAAATACAAATCTATACATAGTATGTCACACTATCACTGAGGCCAGACTAAGTTACAGTACAAGACAGTATATGCCTGCTTGCCTGGGGCCAGGTGGAGAGGCCAAGGGGCAAAAAAGGAACTTTGGGAAATAACATAGTTGTCCTGGTAGAGTTTGATGGTTCTCTTAGTTAAGATCTCTATTGCTCTGTTAAAACACCATGACCAAAGCAACTAGGGGAAGAAAGGGATTATTTTTGTCAATATCTCTACATCACTGTCCGTTACTGAAGGAAGCCAGGACAGGCACTAAAACCTGGGGCTGATTCAGAGGCCATGGAGGAGTGCATCTTTCTGGAATCTCCTCATTGCTTTGCTCAGCCTGCTCTCTTATATAACTCTCAGCCCAAGGGTAGTAACACCCATGGTGGGCTTGGCTCTCACAATCAATTGCTTATTAAGAAAATGCCCTTAGGCTTGCCTACAGCCAGAACATACACAGGTATTTTCCTAATAGACATTCCTATTATTAGACAACTCTAGCTAGCTTCAAGTTGACACAAAAGTACTCTGCACATAGTTGAGCAAGTGTCCTTGTTATATGCTGGAGCATCTTTTGGATATATGCCCAAAAGTGGTATAGCTGTGTCTTAAGATAGAGCTATTCCCAATTTGCTGAGAAAGTGTTAGATTGATATTCAGAGAGGTTATACAAGTTTGCACTTCCACCAGCAATGGAGAAGGGTTCCCCTTTCTCCACATACTCTCCAGCAAGTATTGTCACTTGAGTTTGACCTTAGCCATTCTGACCAGTTGAAGGAGTCTGGTAATTGTAATTCTGCCTCCTGGCCTTCGCAGATGCGGATCTTATCTAAAGCTCAGTTTCTCAGAGACTGGCGTTGGCAACCTCTGGGAGACTGACCCTGCTAACTTTTCCTGCGGGGTGTTCTGAGACTGAGAACTAGAAAATAGATTCCGTGCAACCCTGGGAACCAGATAGCAAACTTTGTGCAACCTTGAGTAAATTCTTGGATGCCTTACCAAGTGACGAAGATTAGTTGCTACTGTGAGAAAATTTCCCTGTAACCCTTTGCTTTATAAGTGTTGTCTGTAGGTTCAGTAAACGAGGCTTTGATCAGAAACCTGTCTTGGCCTCCATTCTTCCTGTCTCTGTCCCTCCCACCCCCACTCTCACTCTCTCTTTCAGGTAGATCCTGCTCAACTAGCCCACAGGATGAGTCAACCAGTATAAGATAGAATCATAGAGTCATTTTGATTTGCATTTCTCTGATGGCTACAGACAATCAGCATTAATTTAAGTACCTCTCACCATTCAATATTCTTCTATTGTGAATTTTCAGCTTAGCTCTGTATTTCCTTTTATAATTGGGTTATTTGATTTGTTGGTGTTTAATTTCATAAGTTGTTTGTATAATTTAGATATCACTCCTCTGTTTGATGTAGGGTTGATAAAGATCTTTTCCCAATCTTTTGGCTGGCATTTTGTTGTATTGACAGTGTCCTTTGGCTTACAGAAGCTTCTCAGTTTCATGAGGTCCCACTTATTAACTGTTAAACTCAAAGCTTGTGCTGTTGGTGTTCTGTTTAGGAACTTGTATCCCATGACAATGAGTTCCAGACTTTTCCCCACTTTCACTTCTAATGGGTTTAGAGACTCTGGTTTTATGGCAAAATCTTTGATTAACTTAGACATGAATTTTGTGCAGGATGATAAGTATAGGTCTATTTGCATTTTCTCACATGTAAGAACCTTTGCTCAACTATGTTCAAAACAGCTTTATTCATAATAGCAAGAAACTGGAAACAACCTAGATGTCCCTCAACCAAAAGAATGGCTACAGAAATTGTGGTGCATTTACACAATAGAATAATACTCAGCAGGCAAGTGGATAGAATTAGAAAAGATCATCCTAAGTGAGGTAACCAACACCCAGAAAGATGCACACGGTATATACTCATTTATTAGTGGATACTAGATCCACAGTATAGGATAATCACACTACAATCCACAGACCCAAAGAAGCTAAATAACAAGGAGGGCCCAAGGGAGAATGCTGTAATGTCACTCAGAAGGAGAAACAGAATAGACAGAAGAAGTGGACAAAGTGAGAGAACTGGGCAGGGGATGGATTTGGGAGGGAAACAAGACTGGGGATCAAATGTGGGGAGAACGGGGTGGGAGGTGAGAGGGCTGGGAAATAGAAGGGAAACTGAGGAGGGAGCATGTTTTTGTCAAGCTGGAGGCTTTCTACAGGTAGGCTCCTGTGAGGATATGGGTGTGACGCTATCTGAGACTCCGAACAGAGGGTGGGGAAGGACATGAAGAGGGAAGTGACCACCTCCTACCCAGGCAAGACTAGTGGAAGCAAAGAAACAAGAGAGAGAGAGAGAACAAAACCCACCATCAAAACCTGTGATCTAAAAATCACCCTGACTACAAGAAGTTCAGGGGTAATGAAGGAACAAAGATTGAGAGATAGTCCAACCAATAATTGGCCCAACCTGAGACCCACCAGCTCCTGGACACTTATAATAATACTCTGCTATGCTTTCTGACCCGAACATAACTTGACTGTCATCTGAGAGGCTCCAGCCAGCAGTGGATGGAGACAGATGCTGGGACTTGCAGCCAAGCATGAGGAAGATCTCTGGAAGTCTTGTGGAAGTATTGGGGAAAGATGGAAAAACCGGAAGGGAACAGTAACCTCATAAGAAGACCAATAGAGACAACAAATCCAGTCCAATGGGGCTTTCAGAGCCTAAGACTAAGCATCGACTAAGGAGCTTGCAATATCTGGACCTAGGCCCCCTGCACATATGTAGCCAACAGGTAGCTTGGTCTTCATATGGGGCGGTGGGGGGCTGTTTCTAACATGGACTCTATTACCTACTTTTGGATCGCTTCCCCCCATCAGCACTACCTTGCCTGGCCTCAGGGAATGAAAATATGCTCAGTCCTAATGTAACTGGAAATATTGACAATGGCATGATCCAGAAAACTGACATATATGAATACAGATTACATAGTAGAAGATATTTTTACATCAATACTAGATTTCTTTAGTTTTATTGTTTCAGTATGATATTGTGAAAGAAATTACTTGTCCTAGAAAATATTTATGGGCAGTTTAGTATTATGACTATCATCATCATCATCATCATCATTATTATACTTCATGACACAGAGTCCCACACTATAGCCCACAATGGTCATAAACTTACTATGTAGCCTAGACCGCCTTCAAAATAATGGTCCTATAAGATTGTAAGTGTAGGCCACCACATACAGGTGACCTCAGTGAATGTTGCTGTATCTATGGGGTTTCAGTTTATCATCAATTGGGAGGGTTGGGAGAGAGTGAGAACATGTAAGGACTATGGAAAGGTTGTATGGGTTCATTGAACTAGCAACTGGCAACCATTCAAGTCTGAAACTGTAATTTACAGAAAGTAAGTACTTTTTAAAGATAAATTCTACCTGCAAAAACGAAAGAAAGAAAGAAAGAAAGAAAGAAAGAAAGAAAGAAAGAAAGAAAGAAAGAAAGAAAAAAGCAAGCAGTAACCAACCAAGTAACAAACAAACAGAAACCCACAACTGCATGCAAGTTCTTAATTGTGATGTCAGCTCAATGGGATAAAGAAATGGTTTGTCCAAGTGATGATGAAGTGTGTCTGCTATTATCAGGCTTCTGTCATTCAGGAAACAGAGTGATTCCTGAGGTCTTGGAGCAAAGGCATACATTCTCCAGACACAAGCTGCTCTGTTCACCAGGACAGACGATGGCTTCTGCTCTGTGAAGTCAGATTTCAGAACATTTCTTCCCTTTCCAGGGCATCACTCTGTTTTCACAGCAGACTGAGTTCTGTAAATAAAAGACTCAGTTGCTAAGTAGTAGGAATTCATCACAGAAAACAAAGATGAGCAAGTTCCATTTCTTTACCTTTCCTTCATACTGCACCCTGAAATTTATCCCGTCTCTTTTCACATACACAGCCGTGTTTTCTTCCACAGTCAGCACGTTCTATGCCTGTTGAACTTAGGTATGCACATTCTCCTGTGACATGTAGTGAACCCATTTCCACCAAATCTCTATAAAACAAAAAACATAATGGACAGTGATTTACATGTGAAGCAAACACTGATGCAAACTATAATTTTTAAATTAAAGTTTATTGAGCAAAATATACAGAATATGGAATTAATCATAAGTAAATCACTAAAAGCTTTTCTTTATTTTTTCTAAACTCAAAAAAGTCTTGGGCCAGTGACATGGGTCAGTGGGGTAAGGCCATTGCCACCAAACCAGACAACCTGAGTTCAGACCTCAGATACCACAGAATAGGAGAGAAGTGACTCCTTCAATTGTCTTCTAACCACACACGTACTGGGACATGTGGACACACTGTCCATACATTCACACAAAAATAAATACATGTAATAAAAGTAAAAAGTAGAAATGGACTCTTGCTCATTAACAAATAAACTCCTGATCTATACCACATTCTTAATTTTAATCTTCAAGTAAAATAAATTTTCAGTATTGTAAGAGATACTTTTAAACTATACTTTTCTATGGTACTTTTTACAATAAATACAAATAAAAAGAAGTAATAAATGGGTGGCACACAGGGCGTGGTCTTCAATTCCTCTGTCTTAGGGAGAAAGGTAAGGATTGAATAAAGTCACTAGGAGAAGTAGACATGCTATTTTTGTTGATTTCCTCTTTCCTCCTCCTCCTCAGAGCTAATGAGGCTTGACTGAAACATGATGATTAAGTTTCCTATAGTCAACACAACTGCAGTCTCTGCAGGATGGTGCATTAATACCACAGCTACCTTCCTGTGGAAAAAGTTACAATCTTAATTAAAAAATAAATGATTAGGACAGTTGAGGCATGTCTATAAACTCAGAGTTTGGATGGCTCAATGACAAGTAATATAAATCAGGACAGAATAGGCTATGGAGCAAGACCCGAATTAAATATTAACTATAGTGAAAAGTGTTTTCAAAAAAATATGAACAGGATAGAAGCAGATTCCTATCCAAAATGGTGTTTTAGTAGAACTGAGACTCCAAAAGGATCTGCAGAGCATGGCAGCAATTCTTTCTTCTAATAGGCAGGGCAAGATGAATAATGAATCTATGGAAAAGGATCATACAACTACTAAATAATATATGCAGACAGATGCAGTGATGCACAACTGTAGTTTGAGCATTTGGGAGGCAAATGCAGGAGAATCGGGAGTTCAAGGCTGGCTTGAGCAACACAATGAGATTGAACCAGACTAACCTAATGAGAATCTATGCCAAAGAAGATGAAACAGGGAATGAAATCTACAGAAGTCCCGAGGCTGAGATGTCAAAGGAATAAATCTTCAATAAAGATCACTTTTCTTGGGCCCTGGACTTAAGCCAGGGAGAATATTTAGATTCTAGCCAGTAGAGTATTTAGATTTACCATAGGAACAGAAAAGGAAGATAAATGTAACTGAGTGGCCCATGATGCATGGACAGGACATGTAAGGTACAGTAGGGATGAGTGCACACGTAAGCTAATCCTGAGATATGATTATGGGTACAAGGAATGAAGCATGTGTGTTGAACACGTGCAAAGAGGAAGAGGATCGAGCAGAAGACACTGTTCACAGGTGCCCAGGAAGCACATAGTCTGCATCATGAGCACTTAACTTTACCTCTGTGGTGATTTCTGCCTACACCTCAAAACAGGAAATACATGTTAGACTCAAAGCTGCTCACTTAGGTTCATTAGAAGCTGGCATCATAACCACTGGACAAGCTTCTGTACCATTCCACTGGAGGAAATGCTTGTGGTGGCCACAAAAGCCTTCTGGCCACCAGCCTTCTTGACTGAAATCTCAGGTCAGGTCCTAGCAAGGCTAGCGATCATTGTCAGTTTTGTGTAGGTCTGTCAAGGTCTACAAAGATCCCTTAACTTGGATGTAGGCATCCTTTCAGCCCCTGGCATCTCACTCTCATTGTTACCACCACCCGTTTCACTCTGTATGTTGCTGTAGGCTAGAGATAGATTCATCAACTCTGTGGCCAGGCATGGTGGAAAACAGAAGTAATCCTAGGGCCTGGGAGGTAAAGATGGACCCAGTCTGAAGTACTCCAGGAACAAACAGTGAAGCTTATGGATAGGCAGATGACCAGAGGTCGGTGGAAGAACACTTCCAACAAAAATCAGGATATTACGGCTTCACCAGCAACCCCCAAAAGATGGAAATAATCCCTTGTATCCTCTCTGACCACCATAAACTAAAGCTGGACCTCAACAACAATAGAAATAGCAAAATGCCTACACACACATGGAAAGTGAACAATTTGCTACTCAATGACCACTGGGTTAGGGAAGAAATAAAGAAAGAAATTAAATACTTCCTAGAATTCAATAAAAATGAAGGCACAACATACCCTAACACATGGGACAAAATGAAAGCTGTGCTAAGAGGAAAATTCAGAGCACTCAGTGCCTTCAAGAAGAAATTTGAAACATCTCATACAAGCAACTTAATGGCTTACCTGAAAACCTTAGGGGAAAAAAAAAGAAGCAGACACACCCAAAAGAGTGGATAACTGGAAATAATCAAACTCAGGGATGAGATCAATAAAATAGAAACAAATAAAACAATTCAAAGAATCAATGAAATCAAGAGCTGGTTCTTTGAGTAAATCAACAAGATAGACAAATCCTTAGCCAAACTAACTAAAAGGCAGAGAAATTATCCAAACCAGCAAAATCAGAAACAGGAAGGGGGACATGACAATAGACGCTGAGGAAGTCCAAACAATCTTACTACAAAAGCCTATATGCCACAAAACTTGAAATCTAACTGAAATGGACAATTTTCTTGTATAGTCTAGATAACAAAATTAAATCAAGATTAGGTAGAAAGATTGAATAGTCCTATATCTCCCAAGGAAATAGAAGCAGTCATCTAAAGTCTCCCTTCCTAAAAAAAACACAGGGCCAGATGATTTCAGCACAGAATTCTACCAGACCTTCAAAGAAGTGCAAACTCCAATTCTCTTCAAACTATTCCACAAAATAGAAACAGAAGGAATATTACCAAATTCATTCTATGAAGCCACAGTCACATTCATACCTAAACCACACAAAGAACCAAACAAAAAAGAGAACTTCAGACCTAGCTCTCTTAGGAACATTGATGCAAAAATACTCAATAAAATACTGGCAAACAGAATCCAAGAACATATAAAAGATATAATCCACCATGACCAAGTAGGCTTCATTCCAGGCATGCAGGAGTGGCTCAATATACAGAAATCCATCAATGTAATCTACCATATAAACAAACTGAAGGAGAAAAACCACAAGATCATCTGCATATATGCCGAAAAAAGCATTTGACAAAAATCCAACACCCATTTATGTTTAAAGTCTTAGAGAAATCAGGGATACAAGGCACATACTTAAACATGGTAAAGACAATATACAGCAAGCCTATAGCCAAGATCAAACTCAATGGAGAGAAACTTAAATCAATCCCACTGAAATCAGGGACAAAGCAAGGCTGCCCAGTCTCGCCATATCTCTTCAACATAGCACTTGAAGACCTAGCTAGAGCAATAAGATATCTAATGGAGATCAAGGGGATTCAAATCAGAAAGAAAGAAGTCAAAGTGTCATTATGTGCTGATGATATGATAGTCTACATGAGCAACCCCAAAAATTCATACAGAGAACTAATTCAGCTGATAAACACCTTCATCAAAGTGGCTGGATACAAAATTAACTGAAAAAAATCAGAAGCCCTCCTGCATAGCAAAGAAAAAAGGGCTGAGAGAGAAATTAGGGAAGCAACACTCTTCACAATAGCCACTAATAACATAAAGTACCATGGTGTGACTCTAACCAATCAAGTGAAAGACCTGTTTGAAAAAAAATCTTCAAGTCTCTGAACAAAGAAATTGAAGAAGGTATCAGAAGATAGAAAGATCTCCCATGCTCATGGATTGGTAGGATTAACATAGTTAAAATGGCCATCCTGCCAAAAACAATCTACAGATTCAATGCAATTCCCATCAATATACCAACTCAATTCTTTAAAGACCTTGAAAGAAAAATTCTCAACTTCATATGAAAAAAAAAAAAAAAAAACAGAATTGCCGAAACAATCTTATAGGAGAACAGATCTTCTGGGGGTATCACCATCCCTGACCTCAAGCAGTAGGAGAGAGCAAGAGTAATAAAATCATAGTGATAGTAATAAAAACTGCATAGTACTGGTATAGAAACACAATGGTGGGTCAAGGGAATTGAATAGAAGACCTAGAAATAAACCCACACACCTACAGATACTTGATTTTTGACAAAGAAGCCAAAACCATTCAATGGAAAACAGACAACATCTTCAACAAATGCTGCTGGTCTAATTAGATGTCTACATGAAAAAAAAATGGAAATAGATCCACATTTATCACCCTGCACAAACCTAAAGTCCAAGTGGATCAAAGACCTCAACATTAAACCAGGTACACTAAACCTATTAGAAGAAAAAATGGGGAAGCTCCTTGCACTCCTTGGCACAGAAGACAACTTCCTAAACAGAACAACAATAGCAAAGGCTCTCAGATAAACAATCAAGAAATGGGACCTCATGAAACTGAAAAGCTTCTGTAAAGCAAAGGATACTGTCATCAGAACAAAATGACAGCCTACAGATTCGGAAAGGATCTTCACCAACCCTATATCTGACAAAGGGCTAATATCTAGTATATATAAAGAACTAAATAAGTTAAAAAGCAACAAATCAAGTAATCCAATCAAAAAAGTGGGGTACAGAGCTAAACAGAGAATTCTCAATTGAGAAATATGGAATGGCAAAGAAACACTTAAAGAAATGCTCTATGTCCTTAGTCATCTGGGAAATACAAATTAAAATGACCCTGAGATTTCATCTTACACCCATCAGAATGACTAAGATCAAAATCTCAAGTAACAACACATGCTGGAGAGGATGTGGAGAAAGTGTAAACCTCCTCCATTGCTGGTGGGAATGTAAAATTGTACAGCCACTTTGGAAATGGCACTTTCTCAGACAATTAGGAATAGCACTTCCTCAAGATCTAGCTATACCACTCCTAGGCATATATCCAAATATGCTCAAGTACACAACAAGGACATTTGCTCAACCATGTTCATAGCAGCTTTATTCATATTAGCCAGAACCTGGAAACAACCCAGATGTCCATCAACAGAGGAATGTATAAAGAAATTGTGGTACATTTACACAATGGAATACTACTCAGCAATTAAAAACAAGGAAATCATGAAATTTACAGGCAAATGTTGGGATCTAGAAAAGATCATCCTGAGTGAGGTATCCCAGAAGCAGAAAGACACACATGGTATATATTCATTTATACGTAGATATTAGACATATAAGATAGGATAAACGTACTAAAATCTGTACACCTAAAGAAGCTAAGCATGAAGGAGAACTCTGGGTAAGATGATCAATCCTCACTTAGAAAGACAAATGGGATGGACATAGGAAGCAGAAAAAAACAAGAAAGAGGAGAGGAGCCTACCATAGAGGGCCTCCAAAAGACTCTACCTACCAGTGCATCAAAGCAGATACTGAGACTCATGGCCAAACCTTGGGCAGAGTGCAGGGAATCAAATGTAAGAAGGGGGAGTTAGTAAGACATGGAGATGACAGGAGCCCCACAAAGACCAAATATATCTGGGAACAGGGGTCTTTTCTGAGACTGAGTCTCCAACCAATGACCATGCATGGATATGACTTAGAACCCCTACTTAGCCCATGGCAGCTCAGTATCCAAGTGAGTACCCTAGTAAGAGGAACAGAGGCTATCTCTGACATGAACTCAGTGGCTAGCTCTGTGACCTCCCAACCCCTGAGGGAGGAACAGCCTTGCTAGGCCACAGAGGAGGACATTGCAGCCAGTCCTGATGAGAACTGCTAAGCTAAGGTCAGATGAAAGGAGAGAAGGACCTCCCCTATCAGCAGACTTAGAGAGGGGTAGGGAGGAGATGAGGGAGGTAGGGTAGGATTGGGAGAGAATTAGAGAGGGAGACAACAGCTGGTATACAATGTAAATAAACTGTAATCAATATAAAAATAAAAAAAAGAAAAAAAGAAAGACACACCCAGTATATACACATACAGTATATAAGTGGATACTAGACCTCTCAGATAGGATAAATTCTATACACCTAAAGAAGATAAAGAAGAAAGAGGATCCAGGGTGAGATGATCAGTCCTCACTCAGAAAGACAAACAGGATGGTCATTGCAAGAAAGAGAATACAGTAAACAGGATAGGAGCCTACCACAGAGGGCCTCTGAAAGACTCTACCCAGCATTGTATCAAAGCAGATGCTGAGACTCAAAACCAAACTTTGGGCAGCGTGCAGGGAATCTGATGAAAGAAGGGGGAGATATTAAGACCTGGAGGGGACAGGAGCTCCACAAGGAGAGCAACAGAACCCAAATATCTTGGCACAGGGGTCTATTCTAAGACTGATACTCCAACCAAGATTCCATTCATGGATATAACCTAGAACCCTGCTCAGATGCAGCCCATGGCATCTCAGTATCCAAGTAGCTTCCTTAGTAGTGGGAACAGGGGCTGTCTTTGATATGAATTCAGTGGCTGGCTCTTTGATAACCTCTCCCGGAGGCAGGAGCAGTGTGTCCAGGCCACAGAGAAGGACAATGAAGCCAGTTCTGATGAGACCTGATAGCCTAGGGTCAGATGGAAGCAGAAGAGGACTTTCCCTATCAGTGGACTTGGAGAGGGACATGGGAGTTGACCTGGAAGGGAAGGTGGGTTGGAAGGGAATGCAGGAGGGTGCTACAGCTGGGATAAAAAGTGAATCAACTATAATTAATGTAAAACTGAAAATTTTCAAAACAATGATAAATAAGTAATATGAAATTAGAAGGGGAAATTCTGAGCATTAAAAGTTCAGTTGGGATGAGTACTGTCTAACACTTGCCCAAACACCACTTCATGCATCTTGTCCTAAACACTGAGCTCCACGGAAAGCAAGGAAAGCCGTGTAAAATGATAGAAAAGCCTTTGCACACATCCTCTAAACTTGTGCACGGGTGTTGGAGGTGAAGGGTTCTGGAAACTCACAGGTTAGATGAGCCACCGCCAATCCACTGCCATTTCCCTTCATATCTATTACGTCTTAATCCAATCCAGTATTTCTTGTGATAAAATATAAGCTTAAGTAAATTCTGTAAAAGAAGCAACACATCTTGTGATAAAATTGTCATCAGTTTGGTAAGAAAACAACCAAGAAAAGCCCCAGCTGTTCCCTGCTGTGCTGTCCTCCAGCCCTTCAGTTCCATCATGTTCACTTTCTAAAGTGATTTCCCACTAATAGCTCATTTTTGTTGAAGCCAGTGTCAGTTACGTAAGTTATCTAAAGTGAAAACATCAGATGTCTATTGATACATGGTTAATTAACTGATTTGTATTTCTTAGACAAACTCTCACTGTGTAGCTAAGGCTGGCCTTGAACTCACAATCTTCCTGACTCAGGAACCCAAGGGCACACTACACACTGGCTCATTAAATAATTTCTGACACTGTATAAAATTACTCAAATGATTTTTCCTGAGAACTACAGAAGCCTGTGATAAGTGTTCATCATAAGTGACTTCCTGACTTCAAAGCAAATCCACTAAGGTGAAAACTCCTGTGTGAAAAGCCGTGGATTAAGCTCCACTCTTCAGAGAAGAAAGCTTCCTGTACTTCAGAACTGCAAGTGACAGAACTTGAGGAAGAGATGGGAGACATTTGGAGGTAGTTACTGTGTCTTACATGAGACAGCCAAGCAGCATGATGTCTCATTGAATTTCAGAATGTATTCTAGACACAAGGTTAAACTTAACTATGTGTACTGCATCATCCAATGGAAAACTATATCATTGGCTAACATTAAAAATTATTTTATGTTGTAATTGTTTAAAAATGTATTAAATTGATATATAAATTTTATACTATGCTCTAAATGACAGAGGTTTCAAAGTCATCCTCCAAGCATTTCTCTAGAAAAATACAATCTACAAATTCGGAGAGATTTCATTAGTAATAAATGTACAAAGACAATATCGGTATCTTGGCCACTTTGTTTTCTTTTAAATAATTATTTCTAAATGTATACATCTTTTATGATACAAAGAATATTATGAAGTAAACACTGTGGACAGATTCAGTGAAATCTCTCCATGAGTTCACTGTATAACTGTGTAGCTGCATGGTTCTCACAACATTGCATATAGGCTCAAAGTATATTACTTTGCCTGTTGCCACCCAATTATTCATCTCAAGAGGTCCCATTACTGGGTTCCAACAGCAAGCCCTACACAGATGCCTCTGGTATCCTATAAAAATAAATAACTGTCACACATGGTATGTGCTGTGCCAGATGGTTAGACTTCATCGGGCAAAGATATGCTTCTCTGAGTGACTCTCTTACAGACTCCTGAGAAAGGGAGGACACTGCATGACCCAACTGTCTCTTTAGTGACAGGTCTTTTCATAACAGACTCATGGCATTAAATGGGAGGCAGGAATGAGTCGACTAAGAAACTCTCACTGCATGATTTTTGCTCACATTACAGAACAACAACATACAACCCCAAAAGAACTGTCTTTTTCAAAACACCTGCCTGAGCTCATATCTCATTATCTAAGGATTAGAGAGGGAGTCTAAGAATAGAGAAGCATATGAGAGTCCGGGTACCAGTTCAACATCATCAACTATCTTCAAAAGGGATAAGCTGCAATCATGGCAGGTCTGTTTACATCCCATCCAGTGATTATCGTTCACGATGAGATAACATTTTGTGCCATAGCAGAAACAGCGTCCTTCAACACATTTGCCTACAACAGAGAAGGTGAATGGTTAAACTTATTATTTTCTGGTATTCTGTTATCAGATAATTCTGTTAATTATTAAACATCTATCACTAAGTAACATCTCACAGCTCTCAGAAACTGAGAGTCTAGAATGCCAAGAGACCCCTCCACACCCATGCTCTATGTAGCACTGTTTATCACAGTAGAGATATGGAAACAACTTGAGTGTCTTTTGTGAATGAAACATAGAAAATATGGCACATACAGACAAAGGAATACTATTTAGCCTTTATAGGAAAAATCCTGCCAGACATGATGTTTTATGGCTGTAACTTCAGCACTCCACACAGTGAGTCACAAGGATCACCAAGAGGGTGAGACCATCCTACCCTAAATTGTTAACTTCAGGACAGCCTGGGCTCTGCAGTGACGTCCAAGTCATCCTGGGCTACAGAATGAAACAATGTCTCAACCAAAGCCCAAAAAGAGAGATCCTGACCTATTGATCAGTTGTGCAGTAAGAGTCCCTCAGGAGGCTCCTGCCTGCTATTAATCTCATATGAGGACACCTGTCCGTTATGAGGAAACTCATTACTAACCAGACAGCACAGTCACTGCAAACTCTCCCCTTCTCAGGAGTATGCAAGAACGTCCCTTAGAGGAGCATGGATGGATTGGAGAATAGTGTGAGGAGTGAAACACACCAGGACTGTCCTTTATGACTCCACCCAGATGGGGTTTCTAACAGAGCCCAATGCTAAGCAGAACCTTGTGAGATCCCTGGAGGTTGGGGACCAAGCACCAGCTGCTCAGAGGCAGTTCTATGAAGGACAGAATTCTAGATCTGCAGTAACACACTGCGCCCACAGGGGCCCATAAGCTACTGTGCATTTGGAGTGTGCTGTGGGCTCTGCCAGATGCTCTGACCTTAAGAGGTAAATGAAGGTTTTGAAGGTAATTGTTTTGATGTGGTGATGCCTTCAAGGGTATGCCCACTTGCCCAAGGGTGTCAGGCTGAATGTGTTAACACGTGTGTAGTTTATTTAGCACCATCATTTCAACAGGATCATTTTGTTGGTGAGGGGATGGGGATGGCCAGAGTCTGTTATCTTCACCTTTCTTTTTGTGAAAAAGCATCACTGTGTAGCTCAGCCTGGCCTGGCATTTGCTGGCTACCTACAATGTCCTCAAATTTAGAATTCTCCTGCTTCACCCTCCTAAACACAAACGTTACAGCATTATGCTATCATTTAATGCTGATACATATTTTATTCCAAAATAATAACACATTTGATGAGTCTGGAATTCTTCAAGGATCCTTTGTGGAAATTTTTCTTTTTCTTTTCCTGATCTTATCATTGATTGCTTAATAAAGATTGTCAACTTCTATTATTACAACATGTGAGATCATCTGTTAAATATCTTTGTAAATACTAAATCATGAAAATATTTAATAGTGAGTGGCAAACTGTCTCAACTAAGGATATCTAGGTGTGCTATAAGGTATAAAAGATTTCTTGTAACACTTGACATTTTCATCTTTTTGGCATCATTAACGGTGTCACTAATTGGCACCATGGTGTAGCCACCATGTGAGCTGGAGGAAGAATATCTTGGTCGCCAGCAGGCCATCTGTTTGAAAACAATGCATAAGGAAAACACACACACACTTAGATTTATGATTGCATCCATGTAAATTCTGAGTCCATTTGACCCTAAATGTTTGGTAAATACAATCTTACTGGAAATTTCCATTTTCTATTAGCAACTTGGATTTGTTCATGAATTAAAACAACCTGAATTCTCGTGGATGCTGACTTGTGATTTCATCCCCTGAGAGCAGCAGGAGCCAGAATGGCCACTGAGTTCTAGAAACTATAAGATTTTCCTATTCCAAGCATGAGTTTCTGGGGTCCCAGGCCTTTACATCAGATAAGGAAACCCCAAACCATTGACACTAAGATCACTAGCATCATAAGCTGCTAACTGGACTTCAGAGCATCTAGAAAAGAAACAACACAGAATAACACAGTTCTGTATTCATGATCCCCTTCATACTTGTTGGTTGTGAGCAACCTAAAATGATCTTGGTTTCCTCGTGGTATCTGTTCCGTTGTCTTTTGAGGAAGTCCAGTTGACTTCTGAGGTTATCAATCTCTGTAGACTTATTTCTTGATATGTCTTCCTTTAAGGAGATGTTACTTTTTAATGCTTGGTTCTCTTGATGGAGGGTATTTAGAATGTTCTCCTGTTCATGTTTCTCTTGAAAAACTAAAATTAATACCAGATATATAACACCAAAAATGTTCATAAACGGTCAATATTGAAATTTAAGTTTAGAGAGAAAACTCATGCTGACAACCAACACATATCATAAGTTTAATTGCTACTTTGACATTTGGAAAGTAACACCTTAATTAACTCAGTATAGAAATGGAAACATGAATTTCTCTCTATCTACAACGTCAATGTAAATTATATGATAGAGCTGAATAATATTATAGTGAAAGTAACATATGTTCTAACTACTTCATTTTTCCACAGCCTACAACTTACAAATAAATACCTAAGTAAAATATTCAGTGAACACTTTATACTAAAAATATGAAAATAAGAGACAGAAAGAAACTGAACAATACAAAATGGACCAGATGGAAAGCATAATATCCAGATACACAGACTGGGATGATTTCCCCTAAAGAGCTGAAGGAATCAAATATTGCTAAAGCGTTAATGTCTCCCTAAATAGACAGATCTAGTCTACTTACTTAAGAATGTCCTCAATACACACCGAGGAAACATAGAAAAAGGTCCTCGTGTCTTTTGCACAGCTGTTCCTCACAGAATGTTTACCTAAGATTCACAATCACCTGAGCTCAGACGGCAGACTATCACCAAGTCCCCCAAAAGGAACATGGCCTCCAAGGAGACAGAACAGGGCAGCAGCCCCAGATTTAAAATGTTAGGTCTATCAGAGAACAGGACACTGCAGTCTACCAGAAACAAAAAACAAAAACAAAAAAAAAAACAGCCAAACACACGAAGTACAGATTATCTGGCAAATCTCTGATTGTAGTCGGACAGGGACAGAGTGTGTTAACTGCATAATTAGAATCTAAAGTCATTATTTAAGCAGAAAGGCACAGGAGATGGATCTCAGTTACTCACTGTGTATCACCAACACTGCGACAGTTACCAGCAGAAGGGAACAAAAGATTCCGAGAGGTATCACAATGAGCTTCCAGGAGACTGAACACTCTTAAGTCAACAAAACAAAGCAAGAAAATCATCACCATGAAAAGAACAAGTCCAAACATTAATTATAATTTTGTGTAGGATGGAAACAAGGGGACATTAGTCTAAATATTTATAAAAGTGCATCATTCAAACTGACCGAAAATGAGCTTTCAAAACTGTAGCTTTGTGCATAATGTGCTCCCACTGTAGAAATCCTACATCTGTCATGTGTCACAGGAATTTACATGGTTTTCACCTTTGGCCTTGTATTCTCAATTCTCCCAACTCAGCCTACACATACCTAGAAGACAGGCATGTGCCCTCACCCAGTTCTGCAGGATCACTGGAGAGACAGAGTTTTCATTTCCTTTCTAGAAAATCTGTTGTTTTCTCAGACTCTAGTTTGTCTGTTAATTTTTAAACCTTTAAGTTTTCAAAATTCTTGACTAGACAAAACAAAACAAAACAAACAAAAACCTCTTAAGTTTTCTCAAATTTGAGGGAATAGATTCGCGTCTGGCTTCTCCACTCTCAAGAGCTTTTATCTGTCTAGGGTTGTTCTACTCCGCCCTTCTAGCTTTCTTTTGTTACCAGCTAGCAACTGGAAACAGAGTTACTATTTTCAGTAGGAGGGGGGGGGGATATTGTTTTCAAAAGTCAGAAGTGACAATGCACAAAAACAGGTGAATTTAGGCTCTTGAAAAACTTACTTCTGTAGCCAGCTTCTCTGGGCCTCACTCCGTTCTGCAACCCCGAAGACTCATGAAATCTCACAGTTGTGTAAGTGATGTCCTGGTCACTCATCTTTCGGGTCTGTGAAGTACGTTCTTGTTAAACCGGACCTTGAGTGATTTCTAAAGGAAAAGTTAAAATGCCCTTGGATCTGATGTTGCAGTGAGGTGGGAAAGGGTGGGGTCTGATTAACTCCATTAATGATCCAAACTCCCTAACATGGACTGACCCTGGTTTCCACCACACATGAAAACTCTTTGCAGATTTCTCTTAAATTCATTTATACTTCTAATGATCATAACAATTGTTATTAAGAAGTATGGACAAATTTTTTTTTTTAGAAATACTAAGTCATTGTAATAATGAAATGACCTGTTTGTTCAAAATACTCTACATACAATTTAAAAAGTTAGGCAAAATTGCTATAACCACAAATCATTAAAACACTGTTAAAAGTATCAACTCAAATAATAAAATGCAAAGATTTCTGAATAAATAACATTTTTTGCTTTAAAATTATTTATACATTTTGATAAACACATTAAGATAAAAATGTTCTTGCAGTCTTTTTAGTTATTCATGTCTATCTGAGTTTCCCAGGCACCACCTTTGGGATAATATTTGAATGTTAATATAGCAGATGATTAACATTTGGGGCTCCAAGTATATAAATATTTCTCGGGTTGAAGCCCAAACTCCTGAGATGTGCAATCTCTCCACCTAGCCACATCCTACACATTCTTCTCCAGGGTTGGGCCTGGTAAATAGAACTAGGAAAGATGCTACTGAGTGGGATAACCCAGAAATACAAGTCTGTGTGATTTCCTGAATCTAAGGCGTCTGGCTCCAAGTTTTTAAACATTCAACCTAACCTGGAATAACTGAAGAAATGAGGTGAGTGGAAAGATCATGGCAGGGCTGTAGTGTGAGAGCAACAGACAGGAAAATCGTGGAATACAACCTGAAATTTAATCCCAAATTATTTCATGTCCACAATCATTTCACATATTATGTTCTAGTAAAAGATGTTGCCAGAGGAGCCTATATGAAAATAAATTTTATCACCATGTCATTAGCTAATGCCCATAAGGATCCAATCTGATAATATAAATATATTATTAAATAGTAAATATTAAATATTAAAAAATTAGTCTTGACCATTACATTAATAACTAGGATAATACCCAACAGATACAGAAAACAAATTGTACATAGATTGATTCTTCTCTAGTTTTTTTAATGGAGTTTTCTTAATTTATTCACATTTTCACCATTCTTTTTGGTTTGTTGTTCGTTTGTTTTCTTTTTCTTTTTCTTTCTTTTTTTTTATTTTGTTGTTCTTTTGTTTTCAAGACAGGTTTTCTTTGTATAGCCCTTGGCTGTCCTGGAACTAGCTCTGTAGGCCAAGCTGACCTCACGGAGGTCTACCTGCCCCTGCCTTCTGAGACTGAGATTAAAGCTGTATGCCACAACTACCAGCCAAGATCGCTTAGGAAAAGGAAATCTTCCCAGTACAGTATTATTTTTAAACTGTTATTTGTTCTCATTGTTGATGGAATATTGCATGCGCCATGGCACATGTGTGTCCAGAGGATAACTTTACATGGTGAGCTCTCTCATTCCACCTTGAAGTGGGTTTCAGGGATAAGGCTCAGTTGGTCAGGTTTGTGTAGCAAGACTTTACACACTCAGCCTCTTACCTGCCTCCTATCACAACTTCTTTGGGATGGACAACACACAAACAGATGACCCAGATAAAGATCAAAGAACTCCATAGACTTTATTTCTCAGCACACAGCAAAAGTAGGTGACCTTCACATTTACATTACTATCTGAGATTATAGCCAACAGAAAATATGGAAAACATACTGCATATGGAATTATCTTTCTCTAGATTTTGTTAGTTAATGAAATTTTCTGAAACTATTCACATTTTCTCTCTAATATTTTTTTCATTATTTTGTTGGGTGGTGCCAATGTGTGCCCAGAGGACACCTGTTCCAAGTGAGTTCTCTCATTCCACTCTTGTTTTGTTGTTGGTGTTTTTAAGACAGGGTTTCTCTGTGTAGCTTTGACTGTCCTGGACTCACTTTGAAAACCTGGCTAGCCTCGAACTCACAGAGATCTGCCCGACCCTGCCTCCCCTGCCTCCCTGAGTGCTGGGATTACAAGCATGCGCCACTGTACCCGGCTTCATTCCACCTTTATTCGGGTTCCAGAGATAAAACTCAGGTGGACAGGCTTGTGAAGCAAGTATCTTTACACACTGAGCCATCTTACCTTGCTTTTATTATGACTTCTTCAAGATGGATAATATACAAACATATGACCCAGTTAAAGAGCAGTGAACTCCAGAGATCCCGCTACCTTAATTTCTTAGCACACAGCAGAAGTCATGGCACACTCAAAAAGAAAATAACCAGTGCCAGACGGCAGTTTTCACACGCTGCCAGTTAACCAGATCTAACACAGCCAACAAGGCTTTCCCATCCATCCCGCTCTCCTGTCACACCATCTGAAATTCTCTAGCGTACATACGATCATGTGGTAGAAGCACAATAAAAGCAGCTGTTACCTCGTCTGGACCAAGGAAGTGATTCTGATGGAGGGAACCGATCTTCCAACTGGAGGACAGGCTGCCCTGTCCTGGCCTGTATCCCCTAAGAGGCTCCACCAGGAAAGGCAGAAACGAATCTCCTCTGAGTGACACTCAGGCTTGCAATTTTGTGCCCCTCCTCTTGACCAAAACAAGAAGAGGAAATTGTATGACGAAAGCTGCAGCAGACAGAAAGCAAGGAACCAAAATATCATGCCAGATGCTGCAAAAATGTCCACGATCAATATTTGAAGGCCAAAAAGATAGACACAACTTTGGAAAAAACAAAACCAGCGTCCTTAGCAAAACCACTAGTAAGAAGAAGGGACTGACTTTTCCTGTGCTCCTAATTTTGTAATGGAATGTAGGAAATTTTGTATTACAATTTGAAATTTTGTCTTGTTTTTTATTTATGTTTATTATACCTAAGTGTGTTTATGAATACCTTTGAAATAATCACATTTATTCTGTGAAACTTTTGGTATGTACTCTTCTAGCTTTTTCTTCCTAGAGAATGTTTACCGTGAATGTTGATGTCATTCTTTATGAAGTGTTCTTATTGCTGATGTTTTTATGATGCTGGGATATCTAATCTAAAACACTGAGCATGCTCAGCAAACACTCTTCCACTGACCTCCACTTACAGCTTTGTTTTCCTTTGGTTGAAGTTTGGGGTTTTCCTTTTTTTTTTTAATGAGACAATTGTTAGATCATACTTACTATGTAGCCCAGGCTGCCCTCAAACTCACATTGTGCTTGACTCAGTCTCTTAAGTGCTGAAATTACAGCTGTATACCCCCACACCAATTTACACCATATTTCTGATTGATTTTTCATAATAAATAAATATTTCTATAGTTTATAAATATTGATTAATAGAATGTTTAAGGTATATACAGTTATTAATTGTTTCTATATGACATAAATTAAGTAATTAGGTTATGCCCTATGCTGAACATTTAAGTTGTTAACACTATTTCATTGTTAATTTGAAAACTATACAGGAGATACTTCAGAACACGCTTAGACATTTTATGCATGAAGTCTTGGAATCAAAGAGATACATATTTAAGTAACTCTGATATAGATTATTACATGACCTCCAGTTCATTTATAATCTACCAGTTGGATGTGAAAATATTCACAATCGATTTGTTTTAGAGATAAGGTGGATTTTTCTTCTAAGAGTTTTGCCCATGGGTTCGTGTGAGAATTCCTGGAAAGAAGCTTTGTCAGCAAAGACCAATTTACTGATTAAAACTACTGTGAAGTAGAGAAGTTGGAATGCTGTAGGTGCAGGGACTAATTACCTTACCACAGGCTAGCTCTGGCCCCCTAATTAGCCATTCCTTGCCCACTGTGTCAGAACTAACATCCTGTGACTCACAGATAAAAGCTCATAGAATCTGTGAACTTATCAGACCGTTACTTCCACCAACCTGAAGGCTAAGAATGTCATCTGATAGAAAAGCCGCCTCTCCTTGCTGTAACCTCTTCTCTGATGTACCCGCCAATATATGTTGAATTTTCCTTGATTTATAACTTTCTCAGGTCTGTAAAACTACAACATTTCATGAACCTGCTTCCTCATTTGAACATAGAGCCACAGTGACTCAACATGGGTCCAGCATAAACTATCTCTTATTCCCTTTAAGGCAGTGGTTCTCAATCTTCCTTATGCTGTGACCCTTTAATACAGTTCCTCATGTTGTGGTAACCCCCAACCATAAAATTATTTGATTGATACTTTATAACTGTAATTTTGCTAATATTATGAATCATAATGTAAATATCTGATATGCAGGATATCTCATATCTGACCCCCCCTTGTAAAGGGTCATTCAACCCTTAAGGGGGTCGTGACCCACTGAATGAGGACCAGTGCTTTAAGGTAAAAGCTGTTTTTTCATCAACAGGTTTTTATTTAATGCTCTTGCTGTGCACATTGCCGGTGAAGCCTCACATTCTAACACTGAATGCTGAAAACTTCAGACACTTCATCTGAACTGGGGGTATGGTTCAATAATGATCTCAAAACCCACAAAAATAATAATAATTAGTAGTATTCTTATTATTTTAATTATAACATAAAATAATGTAATATGATATGATACAATCATAATAATTATAATAGAGAAAGGAAGGGAAGAAAGACTATTTGATTTCTGTGGCCAGAATACATTCAAATCTCTCATTAACTTTATGTTCATTTGACTGAGGCTTTTCCAACTTGCTGGCTTGTTTTAGGTGAAGGTAATTTAACTTGCTCTTCAAATCAAGTGACAGAGGTTAATGAACCACAGGAGAATGGGGGCTGAGGAACAGGCTAGAAACAGAAGAGGAACAGATGATGCAAAGACAGTCCTGACACCCACTTGACAAGACTAGAGGTGACCTCACTGCATCACTGCTCTTTTATTAAATTCTAGCCAACCTTTTCTTTTCTTTCTTCTTATATTTTATTGTTTACAATTTATTTACTTTTTATCCTGATTGTAGCCTCCTCCCTCATCACTCTTAGCCTTCATTCACTCCCACCTCCAATGTTTCCTCCTAAGAATTTCACAGTCTATTCATGTTCTCACTAAGAGGCTGTGGTGTGTCTTTCATGACTAGTTTCTGTCTTAAATTATTCGTTTTGTAGACTTTAAAAAAAAAACTTAAAATTTTTATTATTATGTCGTGTGTGTGTGTGTGTGTGTGTGTGTGTGTGTGTGTGTGTGTGTATGTATTTCTGTCTGTCTGTCTGAGTACATGCCTGCCATGGGGTATTTGTGGATCAGAGGACAACTTTAGGGAGTTAGTTCTTTTCTTTCACTTTGGATTCTAGGAAGCAAATTCAGGGAGGTCATCAAGCTGTGAATTTCTACAAAAATGTAAACTGTTAATGAGCACATTTTTAGCATTGGAAATTAGAATCACTTCTGACTGAATTGATTGACACTCCCATTATGATCCTTTGAACAAAGTGCAGCACAAAACAGGAAGTACATGACCATCTAATAAAACAGGAAGGAGGAAAACTTGAAAAAAGTTTCTTATTATTATTGTCTTCTAAATTCATTTTGTGGAACAAAAAAATGTACAAACTCAAATGTATATTTATTTCCCTGGCTGCATTACTGTAAAGGCCTTCATTTGTGAAACCACAACTGCCTATTACTTTATGTTGAGACAGACACAATTCTAGAGTCACACATTCAAACCTTCCAACCAGACCTCAGACCACAGAGCATCATCATTTCACTGCTGCAGACTGTTCTTCCTGTCCCAGGCCGAGGTAAGGGTCATCTGGAGAAGCCACCAGCCCACAGGGAAGGATGGGCTGACACATTCGCTTTACGTGAGAGGACTATCTGGTCCTGGCCAGCATATCATCTCTTGATACTTCTGTCTTAGGGTGGAACTTTCACAACATTGAAAAATGGTAAACTTTACAGCTCTTAAGAGAACCAGAAACCTCTAATTTGAGAGTTTCCGTGCCACTAGACATGCCGTATGTCCTCAAATTTACAATTACAGCTGCTCTGGCACGTGCATCATCGTGCACCTGCCTAGTTCTTGCTGGGCCTCCTCACTGCGGGGGGGAGATGAGGAAGAGGCTTTGGGAACTCAGTAAACTGATAGAAGGGGCCCACGAAAGCATTTCAGATGGATCTCTGGACTTTTCAATACCTGGGGGCAAAATCCATTTATGCAGAAGACAGTTAAGCACCAATTCATAACTAAGAGTTTTGCCTCTTCAGTTCCTGTTCTCTCACTGTATCGTTGTTCAAACAAGAGACGTAAGTAGCTCTCCAACAACACGGCATCCTCTGTAGAGTCTGCAGCCTCGGCTTCTCCTCTTTGCAGCATTCTTTCCTTTAAATATTTTTTTTTTCTGATGTGTGGTCTGCTATTGTTCAAGATGAGACAGAACTGATTATGTAGCTGAGACAGTCCTGGAACTCCTGATCTTTCTCCATCCAAACTGTAAATTCTGGTATTACAGTGAGAGCCACCAAGTCCAGCCCTCTTATAATTCTTTTAATTTTGGTTGTGTGTTTTTGTTATTTTGATGAGATATTTTACATAGGTCATTATTCAGTAATCCTAGGACAAGATATTAAAACAAACAAATGGATCTGTGGTTCAGTTTACACCTTATCCCTTTATAACACCTCTCACACTTTTTATGTAAAGACATAAAGGCCTAATAGTTGGAAAGACTTATAATATCAGCTATTGGGGATGGAGAGATGGCTCAGAGGTTAAGAGCACTGACTGTTCTTCCAAGGGTCCTGAGTTCTGTTCCCAGCAACCACATGGTGGCTCACAAACATCTATAGTGAGATCTGGTGCCCTCTTCTGGCGTGCAGGCAGAAAACTGTGTAAGTAATAAATACATCTTTTTAAATATCAGCTGTCATTCGTATTCCTGAAAAAATGTTCGCATACAAGGCTGTAGAGACAACTAGATACTTAAGAGCACTGGCAGCTCTTCCATAGAAGCCGGTTTTGTTTCCCAGAATGCACAGAGTGCCTAAGAACTATCTACAACTCCACCTTCAGGGTTTTAAAAGCCTTCTCTGGCCTCCAGGAAACCAGGAACATATCTTGCACACAGACATACATGAAGGCAAAAGATCCATACGTATAAAATATTTTTAAATGTTCACCACTGACCCAGCTTGGTACTGATGAAATATTTTCCTGCACTTTTCACTGCACACAGAGGCCCAGAAGCTGGAAAGTAAAAAAGAAAAAAAATTGCACAAATTAGTAAGAGATTATGGGAGAAGCTGTTGAATATATAATTTTCAGCAGTCTTTCTTGCTGTCCTCTCTTGTTGCTTTGGCTGTACAATGGTAAAATGCTCAAAACTTTGTGAGAGAAATTAGTATCCCAGCTGTACCCACCCGAAACCCACCAGTGTACCCAGGCCTGCACACTGCATGTCCAGCTCCTTGGTGTGAACACATCTAGGCAAAGGTTTGTAGCAAATGAAAGGTTTCCATTTTCAGAAAAATGAATACTGTCTACCTCAGACTAAATTACAGAAACAATTAACACCTCATCATTAAGGACGAAAAAAAAAACTTATCAACCAAAGCTAATGAAGATCACGGTGGAGAGCAGAATAAGCACTTGGGACAAAACTATGATTAGTGAATCAACAAGAGAGAGCCTCATCAAGGGTGGAGCATAGGACAAGGCTGCTCTTCCAACCTAACGACAGAAAGGAAATCTCCACATAGAACAAGTAGCATAGAACATGTTTCTAATGGTCAACACCTGTAGGCTGCTCAAATTCAGTAAAAGGCAGCTCAAAAAGGGGGAGGGAAAACCATTGATGACAATACAAAACGGCCTAATACCTTTTCTGCAATCTTGATCTGAACATGGGAAGTCTTAGGAGACTAATGTGAGAATGAAGCAAATTCACATTATAGAGAACTTAAAGAA
This sequence comes from Rhombomys opimus, assembly GCA_010120015.1. Classification (NCBI taxonomy): domain Eukaryota; kingdom Metazoa; phylum Chordata; class Mammalia; order Rodentia; family Muridae; genus Rhombomys; species Rhombomys opimus. The sequence continues at coordinate 782,725 of REGO01000488.1, read as the reverse complement.
TGCTGTGGAGCATTAATATCTCTAGGATTTTTAGTGAAAAGACCTTTATTGTGTTTGGTTTTCATTGCAACTAACCACAAATTAGAATCAGCTGGTGTTAGAGCCAGGGTTTCCATACTTTCATCGTGGACTGAGAACCAGCATCTCTCCAGGAAACTTAGAGTTTTGGATATCACACTGGGACTACTAAGCCTTGTTGACTCAACAACCACTTCCTTTTCAGCTCCCCCAGTGAGAGACAACCAGGATGAGACTACCTATGTGTTGAGATGCTAGCCTCAAGAACCAAGCTTCTAATTGGGTCCTCAGCTCCCCCTTGTGATTCAGCTGATGTTACATTTAATATGTCCAGAAAAAAATTCATTTGTGTGTGTGTGTCAGAGAGAGAGAGAGAGAGAGAGAGAGAGAGAGAGAGAGAGAGAGAGAGAGATTTGGTTGTCCAGAGAACTCTAGCACAATCATTTTCTGTAGTTGTGCTTGTTTAGGACTATCTTGTTCAAAATGAGGATCAGACAAATTGTCCTGAAGAACAACCATAAACTTGACTCAAAACTATTGTTTCTCTCTTTCTCTTTGGATTGATAGTTGTGTAAAAGGAATGATTATGGCATGTTTTATGCTTTGCATTCATCAAGGACTCTCACTTGGATACAAATACTTATTTCCACATGAGAAGCCTAAAGGTAGTGAGCATTTTCTTCCACAATGAGAAGAAAATCAACTGATTTTATACAGCAAAACAGGGGAGTATGCATTTGTAAGAAAAAGAAAGAAAGAAAGAAAGAAAGAAAGAAAGAAAGAAAGAAAGAAAAAGACTCGACAGAATTTTATGTCAAAGATGTAGCCTACAACTACACTGAACAAAGCCACCAACCTTCCAACTATCTAAACTGAATCAACATTAAACAATACAATACAGTACAATACAATACAATACAATACAATACAATACAATACAATACAATACAATACAATACAATACAACATAATACTAATATAAGTTAAGTGAATAATCAGCAACACACAGTTGTTGCAGGATATTTGATCCCATTGTGAATCCTAGATTGTGAACTATAAAATACTGTATCTTGTTTGTTGTGGTTCAGCCCTAACAGACACCTTTAATCTAAGCACTTTCTGTTTATTGTAAGTAGTAGGTTATGGTGTGGCTCAGCCCTAGCACACACTTTTAATCCAAGAGGTTTTTTCCACTGGATTTAATAAAGTCAACTATAGGTCAAGAGATAGAGCAAAAAGGAAAAACAAAACAAAACAAAACAAAAACAGCTGATAGAAATTCAGTACATAGGAGGGGTATTGAGTTGAAGGGTATTTAAGACAGCATGGGAAAAAAAGGCTCTGTAGCTCTTCAGCTCCTTGTCTTTAGCTTTTGGCACCTTAGAGTTTTAGCTCTTGGGCTCTTTGCTCTTTTCTTCTGGGACATGAGCTGAGTAGGAAGGCCAGCTGGGAGCTTTGTCTGTCTCTCTGAGTTAGCAAGTTTGCACCACAGCATCTTTCTGAGTCTTCTTTGGTAAAATCAACTGATTTGAGATTTTTGTTTTCATTTTATTAAACAACATTTTGGTACTCAACGTGGGGCATGACCCAAAGACAGAGAGATAACTCCAGCTTTGAGCAAACTAAAAAGCTATCAGATTTGTAAGTCATCTCAGAAGTTCTCTAGGAAAGAGTTAAGGATGGGAAGTAACATAAGGGAAGATTTTCGAACCCAGTTTAGTGTTACTCCAGATGGCTTAAAAATAGAAACAGCAAATAAAATGCTATATAACTTCACTGAAAATTGGCTCAATACCAATTATGATTATTATCATTTTGGTATTTTATACTTTATTCTTAATAGTCATAATGGCTTTCTGTAGCACCTCAAAGAAAAACTTTTAGAAATACAAAAAAAAAAAAAGAAAGAAAAAAGAAATGATAAGAAGAGTGGATAAGATCCAAGCCTTAGAAACACCTATAAATGAGAATAATGAAAATTCTCATACATTGACAGAGGAATTTAGACAAGTGACTACCATGCTGCCATGTGATAAAACTGAAAAAGGGCAACCTAAGATTGTCAGAAAACCAACCTTAGTTCACCCAGTTACTATACAAGACATACCAGGAGATGATAGGCACCTCCAAGATTATGATAGAATGAAAAAATACACATACTAGATTTGAGGAGACTTAAGGAAGCATTCGTCTGCTATGGTATGCATTCATCCATTTAGAATCTGTGTGAAGCAGATTCTAAATTCATAGGCAACTCAGAACAGGATTATCCCCCAATACTGAAAAGATTTGGCGAAAGCAATATTGGAAACTGATCCTCAGTTACAATGGCAATCGTGGTGGAAAGAAGAAGCAAAAGTCATAAAACAATAGAATCAAGCCAGAGGTATTGATATTTCCCAGCATCAGTTGGAAGGTGAAGGTCAATATGATAATTTACAAAAACAGTTTGAACTTGATGATCACCTGTTGGCACTACGTTACCTACCAGTTTTAAATGGTTGGGATCAGGTTGAAGAATCACGAAAGAGGTCTGGGTAATTGACTAAAACTATACAAGGACCAAAAGAAGCCTTCATTGATTTCTTGCTAATATTGATTTCAGCTGCAGATAAAATAGCATAAAATACAAAAGTCAGAGGAATATTAAACAAATCTTTGGCTTTTGAAGATGCTAATTCAGATTGCAAAGGGTAGTTAGACCTTTAAAAACAAGATCAGCACCAGTAGATGAGTGGATTAGAAATACAGCTGTTATTGGACCTCACATTTGTGATGCTGCTCTGGTAGGAGAAGTAATTTCTAAAAGACTTAGGAAAAATTAAAACAGCAGATGTTTTCTTTGTGGTAAGGAAGGCCATTTAAAGTGGAATTGTAAGCAAGGCATTCTTAGAAACAATGGGGTGTTCTGTTTTTGTTTGTTTGTTTGTTTGTTTTGTTTTGTTTTGTTTTAGAGATAATCCCAAAAGGAGGCCTCAGCCTTCTGGAGTATGAGGATGTTGTGGCAAAGGCCAGCATTGGTGTCATGAATGCAGATCAACCAGGTACAAGCAAGGTAGCCCTTTGCAACAGCAAAATGCCCTAGGGGCTTCTTGCAGGCCCCGATATCAAATTCAATTCAAATATTACCCATAAGAGTCAGAGAAACTCATCCATAGAACAATTTCATGCTTGTTGTTAAAAAGCAACACTGGTCTGAATGTAATCAGGATAGAACAGCTTCAGTAGATAAAACAAAAAATTCATGAGAGACCAGAAAACTGGCAAACTGTTATAACTGATTAGCGACCTACAGTAAAAATACACATGAATGGCATTGGAATTGAAGTTTTAGTAGCCATAGGAGCACATACAACAATAATTTAACCAAAAACTTGGCTTCCAGATTAGCTTCTTCAGGAGGTAAATATTCAGCTTCTAGGGGTTAGGACTTTATCTCAAGTAAAATAAAGTACAACAGGGGTTGAGCGTAGAGGGGCAGAAGAACAAATAGGAATATTAAAGTCATGTGTGGCTAATGAAGCAATGAATTTTTGGAGACATGATTTGTTGCAGCAATAGAAAACACAGATTAACATTCCTTCAATCTCAGAAACAAACCATAAAATTAAAAATGCTTCTGAGGAAAAAAATAAAGGTATTATCAAGAATGGTAACAGACTGTTCAAGTTTTACATAAACAGGACACACTGTTGTTGATCTTTCAACAGTACCAACTGCCCTAACTTTAAAATGATTAACTGACAACTCTGTGTAGGTGGAGTAGTGGCCTATGACAAAAGAAAATTACAGGGACTAGAACAGCTAATACAGGAGCAGCTAAATGCTCAACACGCTGAGGAATATACCAGCCCATGGAATTACCTTGTGTTTGTTATAAAAAAAATTAATGAAGAAAATGAAGGGTATTAACAGATTAAAACTGGAACCAGGTGGCCTGCAGAGACTGATACTCCAACCAAGGACCCTGAATGGAGAGGACCTAGACTCCCTGCTCAGATGAAGCCCATAGGCTGCTCGTTTTCCAAGTGGGTTCCCTAATAAGGGGAGCAGAGGCTGTCTCTGACTAGCATTCAGTGGTCATATCTTTGATCACCTCCCGCTCGGGAGTACAGCCTTTCCAGGCCATAGAGGAAGAGGTTGCAGACAGTCCTGATGAGACCTGATAGGCTAGGGTCAGTAGAAAGGGAGAAAGACCTCTCTCATCAGTGGACCAGGAGAGGGAGGGAGAAGGGGACTGGGAGGAGACAAGGGAGGAGGCTACAGCAGGGATAGAAAGTGAATCAACTGTGATAAATAATAAATAACATTTTAAAAAGAAAAAAAAACACACCAAGAGTCAAAAATGAGTTAGCCAATGGGCTCTTTACAGCCTGGAATCTCATTGCCTTCCTTATTACCTAAGTCATGGGATTTGGTAGTAGTAATTGATTTTAAAGATTGTTTTTTTTCACAGTCCCTTTGCATGAGCATGATAGGGAAAGGTTTGCTTTCTCAGTGAACAACTTATAATAATAGTTGTTCAATAAAAAGATATTCTTGGAAAGTCTTATCACAAGGAGTGTTTATCAGTCCTACCTTATACCTAAATTTTATACAACAGAAAATAGAAATAACTTGTAAATAGGTTCCTCAATCTATAATTTACCATTATATGGATGATATCTTACTGGCTGATTTAGATACAAATACTGTAGAAAAAAAATGTTGGATGAAGTAACGAGAATTTTGCCTTGTTGGAGATTACAAATTGCTCCTGAAAAATACAAAGAGGAGATTCTATCAATTATCTAGAATATAAGATGGGTTTACAGAGAATTCAACCACAGAAAGTACAAATCAGAAAATATCAATTATGAACTTGTAATGATTTTCAAAAATTGCTGGGAGATATTTACTGGCTATGGGCCACAATTAGATTAATTACTCAAGAGCTGAGTAATTTATTTCAAACCTTACAAGGTGATACGGACTTAAATAATCCAAGAAAATTATCACTTGGGGGTGAAAGAGAATTGGTTCTAGTGGAAAAGAAATTACGTAGTGCATATATGGACCATTTACATCCAAAATTGGAGCATATTTTAGTTATTTTTCCCTCTACTCATTCTCCCACAGGAATTCTTATGCAGAGAAAAGATAATATCTTAGAAGGATATTTTTAGCACATAAAAAGAGCAAAAGAATTAAAAACCTGTATAGAAAAGGTTTCTGAACAAATTCTGAAAGAAAAAAAAATGAGATTTGACAATTAACAGATATAGACCCTGCAGAAACTGTACTACCCTTTACTAATGCTGAAATTGCCTCATCGTGGGCAGAAAATGAACATCAACAAAGAGCTTGCAGTAATCTTGGGGAGAGATTAAGAGCACATATCTCAAAAGCAAGTGACTCCAGTTTACAAAAGGCACTAATTGGATTCTCTCTCCTATAGTAAAATAGACACCAATTTCTGGAGCCATTACATTTTATACTGATGCAAATATATCAGGAAAGTAAGTTTATAAGTCAAAAAATAAGTGGCTCGCAGTATTTATGATCCAATTCAAAAATCAGAGTTCTATGTCATTCTTATGCATTGTGTGATTTTCATGAGTGTCTTACTATGGTTACTGACTTCCAATATGCAGAAAAGGTCATTTTACATATTGAAATTGCTGAACTTACTCCAGAAGATTCAGAATTAACTTTGCTATTCATACAACTACAACAAAAAAATCAGCAATAGAAATCATCCACTGTACATAAAACACATCAGGTCCCATATGGCTCTACCAGGCCCTCTAGCACAAAGTAATAGTGAAATTAATAGAAAATGTGCTAGAAGCCTCAGAATTTCATAACAAGCACCATGTTAATAGTAAAGGTTTGAGGAAAGATTTTTCTATCTCTTTGCTGCAAGCCAAGAATATTATAAGGACATGTCCTACTTGTTCTTTGTATAACCAAACTTCACTACCTGCAGGAAGTAGCTCAAAAAGTACCCAAAGAAATGAAATTTGGCTAGTGGGTATGTTTTATTTTGCAGATTTTGGAAAATTAACGTGTGTGCACCGTACTGTAGATATATATTCAGGAATTCAATGGGCAACTGCTCTATGTTCTGAAAAGGCTGATTCTGTAATTAAATGTTTATCAGAAGTTATGTCTATTATTAGTAATACTGGTACAAATTAAGACTCACAATGCTCCAGCACATGTCTCTCATAAAATGAAACAAAATAAAGCATGTTATAGGTATACCACACAATCCTACAGGGCTAGCAGTTATAGAAAGAACTAATCATACTTTAAAAATATGATTAATAAATAGAGCTAATAAAGACTTCAAAGCCAGATTACTTAGTTCTTTATTAACTTTAAGTTTTTTTTTTTTTTAACGCTAATGAGAAAGAAATAGCAGCTTGGGAGAGACATTGGATAGTAGGAAAAAAAAACTGTTGAATTAAATCAGCCTGTATATTACAAAGATGTCTGGATCTCAGAATGTAAACAAGGATATATATTACATTGAAGAAGAATTTTGTCTTTGGTTCCACAAGAGAAGAAAAGCTGTGAATACCATCAAAATTGATAAAATACTAGATTCAAAACAGGGGAAATCTACTGAATAAGGAGAAGCAACAGCTTGGTCATTCAGTTCAAATTAACTTACAAATACTAACAAATGCTTTCATTTCATCAGGTACGAAAAATTTTAAAAAATGATAATAAGATTATAGAATGATAATTTACCAAAGGCACACATGCCTGAATGGCATAAAATTTGAAATGGAGTTGTCTTAAACCATGCCTTCTACTTCCATGTTAGAACGTTAGAATGAAGAGCACCAGATGGCCCACACCATCTTGGAAATCGCTTTTGAGTTTTCTTCTTAAATAAAAAAGATATTTTTGTTTTGGGTATTAAAAACACAGTAAGAGATTCAACATGATTTATGTAGATTCAGAGGGTTACTACAGATCAAGCTGTATTTTAGATCTCTAAGAATTGGCAGGATTTGGAGCTATGATAAATATTTGAGAAGAGTGGGGGTAGCCCATGCCTTTATCCCAGCAGAGACAGGCCGATCTCTGTAAGTTAGTTGCTTTCCAAATTCTAGAGTTACAGTGAGAAAGGTGGTAATGGCACATGCTTTTAATTCTAACGCCCAGGGACAAAACTCAGATACAACTCCTAATAGGCATATTTGTAGACTAAAGAAATTACATACCATATTTACAGGGATTATCTGTGCTAGGTCAATTGAAGAGGGGAGATTCATCCATAGTAATTGGCACCATTTTCCTGTGCTGGGATCCCAGACTGTACAGACAGAAAGAGCAAGCTCAGTACAGGTCTCTTTAGTCACTCTCTATTTCTAGTTACTGATGAATGTGGCAAGCTGCCTCACACTCCAGCTACAGTGACTTCGGTATGGTGAAGGACTGTAACCTTGAACTGTGAGCTAAAGTAAACCCTTCATTTCCTAAGTCACTTTTGTACATGCTTTAGCAGAACAGAAAAAGAACTTAAGATGCTTGGAGTGCAGGTGGTTTAAAGAAAAAGGTAGAGACAATAAGTAAAACTGACGACCTGGGAAGTCCACAGCAGTGAGAAAGTGCTGCTCTAGAAAACACCACTGATGAGCTGAGATCTGGGGATTCACATCAAACTTCCCACAGGAAGGTTACTGCTGTTGAGATGTTTTTCTGATTTCATTCTTATCTCTGGTAGGAGGCTCTTGTCCTCAGGATGAACACTAAGCTTGGTACAGACAGAGCACATGCTCACCTTTGTGTCTTCTCCCTGGAGGTTTAAATCCCTCCCTTCATCTCTGTGTCATTGGAGTGGACAACAAGTATGGTGCCACCAATGTGCTTGACAAATGAGGACAATAGAGTAGACAGAAACTGAACATGAAGTGAAGAGTTTTCAGCTTTAGAAAGAAGCAGAATCACACCAAAACCTGGAACTCCAAACAAAGACACAAACAAACAAAAACCAGCAGCTGCAAATCCTAGTTTCTGTTTATTACAAAGCTCTGAGTTTTTGAAAAAGAGAAGTCTTTAATGAAGACAATTACATTAGAATATACTGTCCTTCATATTTTATTGACACTCACATTGCAGTTCTGTGTGCAAAGCACAGCAAAGAAGAAG